>JAUMHG010000041.1:12328669-12343547 GCA_032359395.1 Enteromius anoplus | reverse complement strand
TGTCCATGTACTGAACTGTTATTATTCAACCATGCCAAGGTAAATTCAGTTTTCCATTCTATGGCACCTTTAAATCATTTCTAAAATCATAATTTGAACAACTTTAAAGGAGATTTTCTCAATATTTTCAAATCTCACCCAAAACTTGTCCTATCCTAAAGCCCCATTCACACTACAAGCAACAAGCAGCGACAAAGTGACACAATCCCATGCATTTCAATAAACTGTAATGTAAATCACCAGGTAATAGCACCCCTTAACAAGCTGCATGATTTAGGCCAGAAGTATACTTTATGCAAATGCTCAGCTAAAGCATTGCAAGCAAAGTTCTGTTGAACATATTAAATGTGTGTTATTACGCTATGGAGACAAAAACAAATCTCATAGCTTCAAATGTCTTTGCTACTGAATTTGATTTGTTATTATTCAGGTAAACATACTTATGAGATCTAACCTGCTCAGCAGCATTCTCTTCAAACTGCCCCTCTTCTGATCTAAAAGAGAAAACTAGCTGTAGAAGCAGAGAGTTTATGCTAATGCCAGTTTGCGGCAATGCCGAGAATGCAATGCATACTTGAGTTGTTTTATAAAGTGCACTCAAAGGGTTCAAACTGCATTCATATCCATAATCCTAAATAAGAGCTATAAAATAACAAACACGACTACGAAAAGACAAACTGGCGGACACTCAAATGCTGTCAAACAAACAGACTAAACTCCAAGACGCATACTGTGAATTTAGTCATACCACTGATGAGGTCATGCATTGATCTCTGTCTGAATGTGAACACGAACATTTTAATCACAACCGCAAACCCGGGTCACACTGTTCCGTCTCCTCCATTAAAGTGAATAATAAATCACAAAATGTTCCCTCACCTTTTCAATCACACCGATATTACACAAGCCTCAATGAAGACAGAACCACACAAGAGTCTCAGCTTTGAGGTCACATCATAAACTAGGAGATTATTCAGCCTGCTGTGACCTTGTCCGATTGGCAGGACGAAACTTTAAACAGTGTTTTCTTGCGAGTTAGGATTTGATGGAAAGAGTTTGCTCATAGACTCTGAAGTTCTGAATGTCCTTGTCATACTGTTCTTTGATTATGTTAGGAAAGTACATGCCGATGTTGCAGACCTTTTATTTTGTAATCTACCTGCACTGCTTCGATGTACCTGCAGCAGCATCAAGTAACACACAATAAGACCTGTTTCACAGTGGTGTGACAGTATACTGATATTGATGAAAAATTAAATACTAATGTTATTAGTACTAGGGCTGCACGATTAATCATATCGCAATCGCGATGTCAGCCTATGCGATTACATTAGAGCAAATGTTGCGATTATATTAAATAAACAAATGCATCCGTGGACGTAACGAGACATTCATTCTTGCGTTCACTCCAGATGTGAATGAAGCATTAAGCGCAAGTGATTTACATGTTAAGACAATGCAGCGACGCAATTAGACATCCTGCAGCGCGATTCACACGAATCAACGGCTCGTTAAACACGCCGGTTTTACTGCACACATAAGCAGTGCGGAAGCTGCACGCATTTGAGAAAATGATTGGCACACTGGACAAGAGATACCAAAAGAAATATAGTATATGTTACATCCTGCTAAAATGTTTTGGGACAACATGCTCAAATATAAAAATGGGTATTTGTTTTATTTATCTGTACTTTTGACTTTTTAATTTTATTTTAAAGTTAATTTAATGTCATTTAATTCAGTAACGTAAAGATGTTACTCTTATTTAATTTTGTACAATTTAGTTTTAATTTGAAAACATTGTTAATGTATAGTTGTTGCTAGATTGCACTGTATACTGTATCTCAGTTGAGAAATACAGATTTCAGCATTATTAGTAATCTGTGTGTGCATTTTCCTTCAAAACAAGCAAGTTGAGTCATAAGACTTATATATTGTATCGCAATCGCAAATCGCTTAATAATCGCAATGTGACATTTTTCCCAAATCGTGCAGCCCTAATTAGTACAGTACCAGTAACTGGTTGACAATCCAACATAGTAGGTAGCAGTATTGCAACTAAACACTAGTTGTCACAGAGTGGGGAGAAAAAGACAACAACACTGTGTGTAGTTATTACTACCACACAAAATCATGTCTGAGAAGACAGACAAAGCAACACATTCTACTCTCATCAAAAAAAAAAAGTTGTGGGAGTTTTTTTGGATTCCAGAAAACGCCCCAGTCTGTAAGAAAAATGCACATTTTTGTTTGCATTTATGGTTACCAACTCTCTCTCTCTCTCTCTCTCTCTGCCTTCCCACCACTGCATTTTAAGTGTCATCCATTTGCCAAAAAAGAGAATTTATAAAATAAGCAATGGTTAAGATGAATTTGACCGGACCCAAAACTGGTCCGCATGTCATGGATCCCCGGTAGCCCACCGCTGCTGACATGCTGGAGGAATTAGTCACCACCATCCGGTCCTCCCTCACTCCTGCACCATCATCTTCTCGATCTGCCTCCATAAGTCCCATGGCCATGCGCCTGTTTACCAGTGACGCTGCAGAGTGTGGGTGCTTCTTGCTCCAAGTAACCTTGTTCACCGAAATGCAACCGGAGACGTTTGTCACTTCACGAGTTCACACTTCCTTATGATAATAAATTAAGCATGTTTGGCGTGCTGTCTGGGGGGCAAGCCGGGGAATCGCTGGACTCCGAGCCCTAGTGATTTGAACCCTAGCGAGGGCTGAGCTCGGTGACTGGCTCGAACCCTTCGTGCCCCCCTTGCAGGGAGACTGGAACTAGGCGGAGAAGGGGCAGAGGAGGGATGCGTAACGAAAGGGAAGGAAGTAAGCTTATTTAAGGAGGAGGCTGGATGGTTTGATTGGACAGGACGAAATTAGATTAATTAGATAATGCGGACCAGCTGCAGCTAATCATGCGTGCGCATTCCTCCCGAAACTTTGTTTATAAACATCGCCAGGTAACAAAAGGTTGCTTGTCTGATCTCGCTGTTGGATGGCCGAGCAAGATCCTGGACTCAGGCCATCTGGGAGACAGGAAGCCCTGCATTAAATTAATTCTCCAGCTTCTGTAGTCACTTCAGAGAGTTGTTCGGGACTGCGAGCAAAGAGATGTCAGTGCACAAGCAGCTGCTGCAGGAGTGCACTTCCAGGATTACACCTTCAAGTTCTGCACGCTCGCCACCACCAGTGGAAGGAATGAGGTGGCGCTGCTAAGTGTCTTTGGCCAAGGGTTGAATCCCCGTCTTCGTGCACACATGGCCATTCTGGATGAAAGTGTGGGAATGGAAAGTTTCATCCTAAAAGCCTTTTGCATTGTCTAGATCGACGATGTCCTGAATTACTCCGAAAACCTGACAGAACATTGCTAGCGCGTCATCCGAGTCCTCCAGCAACTCCGCGCACATTCTCTCTGCTTAAAGTTTGAGAAGTGTGAATTCCATTGTTCCGTCCACTTCCTAGTAGGTATTGCAGTTCACTACTCAAGCCTTTCTCCCCCTCTGTCACATCAAGTACCGAACCGGTCACACCTCCTCTCCCCAAGTGCCTAGACGAGGCAGCAGTCTTCCGGGTCAAGGAAATCCTAAATTCTCTGTGACGGGGCAGCCGGCTAGAGTATCTAGTCGATTAGGAGGGATACGGCCCTGAGGCATGATCTTTGGTAGTCCGATACAATATCCTAGATCCATCGCTTTTGTAGGAATTTCACCAGCATCACCCAGAGGCCGTGGCCACCCCCCGTCGCCGTAGAGGGAGGGAGGTAGTGTCAGGGAGTCTCAGTCATCACGGTCATCACAATCACCTGCACCTTCATTCGCACGTTCCCAATAACCAGCCTGCTGATCCTCTGCACCTGTCACCTGCGATCAAGCTTTCCTTCAAAAGCACACTCCTCAATTGCACTTTATTTGAAAGTGTCCTTTTTGCACATGTTACATGTAAAGTACTTGATTACATGTATTTTTAGAGGGGAGAAGCATTTTCAGATTTAACACGTGTTAAATAGTAGCACTTCTATTGCAGTCAAACATCTTGCATACCCTAACTTAAAAATGGTTGGCCTTGGAGCTTGTACACAGTACAGGTTCGCAGTTTTTACTAAAGTTAAAAGACTTCAACTCTGCTGGGAGAAAGAGAGCGAGAGAGAGAGAAAGAGAGAGTGAATTTGGCAGAGCGTTACTAAAGCTGGCAAGAAGTATTCCTACATAATTAATAGTCTGAGGTGTAAGACAGGATGCCATGGTGTTTTAGCCTTGAGTAGATAGTGACAGCGTCTTTTGGCACAAGGCTATCATTCTATGCCAGAAAAATGTTCAGTCACATGCTTGTGTCTGTGTGTTTTTGTTTATTTGTGCAGTCATGTGTAATTTGTCCAAGTTCCCCGAGACATTCTCAACAGGCACAAGACAGCAGCACAATATCCTTTCACCCGTGAATAACCCAGCATCAAATAAGAACAGTGGGAATTAATTACATACTTTTTTACGCAGATCCTGGTTGGAAACAATGATGACATTTGGTGGATCTCCAACAGCAGTGGCAGCTCCTCCGATGTTGGTGAAAATGACCTCGGCAATCAGGACATGCCTGGGGTCGAGATTAAGCACTTCACATAACCTAGAGTACAAAAGATATCACAAACCTGATTTGGACTGATGTTCATGGAACAGCACAACTATTGAAATATTTACAGACTATCGCTTGAGACTTACTGATATGATAAAATCAACTTTATTTGGAGTACTACTTGAGCACAAAGCAAATTTTTTATGTTAATCCTAAAATGTGCTTTAATGTCACTATTGATGAGAATTGCATGATCTTTAAATGATATATTAGATTAATATATTAGATTTTAAGCTAACTTAAACTTCTTTCTTTTTCAGCAGCAAAACTTCAAGCTGAGATGCAAACAAATAAAAGTTTAGTTATTAACACTGAATTTCAAGCAAATCTAAAGCAATCAATTTCCTTGCTAAACTAGAATTAGAAAAAAAACTCTTGCACAAGCAAATTGCATGTTAATAAACAGCTGAACTCTCTAATTTCTTAAATTCATTCTTTAACGTGTGTGTGTGTGTGTGTGTGTGTACTGTGTCTCTGAACCCTGAAGCCCCGAAGGTGTTTGAAGACGAAATTGGTGATGCATAATAAAAAAAGGAGTCATTTCTCATCAGCAGTGTCATGAAAACGCTGAGGCTGTGCCTAACATTTTAATGGCTATATGTGAAATATAGATTTATTTTTTTATCTTGCTACACAATATTTTTTTGTCTACATAAGATGATAAGAATTTGACATATGAATTTTGCAGGAGGATGAAAATACAAATAAAACCATCCTTGCTGAAAAAAGATATGCTCTGTTGGCCATCAGGTTTTTTTTTAGCAGGGGTGAGACATAAAGGAATATTACAAGATGGCTAAGGTGGAAAGTTTATAGCATAAAGACATGACTTTTTGAATCCTTTTACATCTAAGCAAAGACTGACGTGAAAAAGACGTTTAGATTTTTTTTTTTGGAATTAATAGTTCAGCTAAACAAAGAAAGAGATGTGTCCCTCAGTTCATAGATGTAAAAGAAAGGCAAGTTTAAAGCAAAGCACTTACAATAAATGCCTGTGGGGAAAGGAGTTTTCTATGGAGTGTTATGTGTAGATTGTACAAATATTGTGGCTATGACCTCAGAACATTATATTTTTAATGTTTATTGGACTGTGATTTCTTGTCACATAGGCTTTTGTTTCTAAACAGGGTTAAAAGAGAAGTCAAACGAGATAAGGAGAGAACTTTACCTGATTGTAACAGGGGTGAAGAGCATCATGGTTGTTACATTATCAAGAAATGCTGAAAGAACGGCAGCAATTAGGCACAGAATGAAAATCATGGGCCACACTCTTCCTCGCGATAACTGATACGCCTGTGTGGAAACATACAGAACACTGTTGGGAATACTCATTATCGGTTTACAAAGTTAGATTTTCCTTGAAACTTCACATTAATGAAAAGGGTAAAAAATAAATTAAATCCAAAAATATTGTGCCTTTGTTTATGGAGTTAATAGAGAGATAGATTTAAGAGTACCTCAAAGACAGAGAATCAAGAGCAGCCCTCTGAGAGGCTCTCAGAACACAGTGTTCAAAAGTGAACTTTAATGAGAAATTCAGTCTAAAAAAACTGACATGGATCTATAGTGTTTTTCAGGGTTTAGCGCTAAAAGAATGTTCATGCCTGAAAAGGGGGAAAAAAACTTTAAGAGCCTGTCGCTATGGAGACATTATCAGGCTGTCTGGAATCATTCTAATCAAGTGGTAATGCATGGGTGTTGTAACCCACCCATTATGTCACTGCTTCCTGACTAAAAAAAGATGCTAACTGACAAATAAACAAAGATTAAAGGCCTGTTCACACCAAGAACGATAACTATAATGCTAACAATAAAGAAAAAATAGAGAATTCTCACAACTGTGAATGGCACAAAGGAACCATAGTTTTCCTCCAGCCGATGAATAATGAAAACATTAAAATCTGAAAGGAAATTCACCCTTGTAAACACTGAACCTATTATACACTTTTATTTACAATATGTAATATAACCCTCATGTTTTGTCTGTGACGTTTCAGGTCAAAATATCCCACAGATCATTTATTATATCATTTTGAAAATGGCTCGCAGAAGCATGCAGAAAGTGGCATGTGAGTAATGAACTAAATTCTCGTTCATGTCTTATTGCACTTAAACTGTCAAATACACAAAAGTTCACGTCAGTGCAGCCTAAGACAGAACATTAAGCATGCTTTGCTCGAACTTTCGACGTGGCGTTAGCTGTGGGTGGAAACGTGCAGATTAAGGGTGTGCTAATATTATAAATAAAGGGCTTGTTTTTTTCACAAGCTTGCAAAGAAAAAACATTACTGGGTTGTTCTTCAAAATTTCTTGCTTGGTAGATGCACCGTGGACCCGATTTTAGCACTTATACACAGAAAAGGTCAGATTATTATAATACTGTATGTCACCTTTAAGGCTGCAGATGGCATGATAAAAAGAACATTATTGTGCATTGGTGTGGACACCCGTATTGTTATCGTTATAGTTATTGTTCCTTGAGTGAACAGGCCTTAACCACACCTGCACACACTGATAAATTAAGCTTGTTTTTATATTTCAAGGAAAAATGTTTTATGCTGTCTTGAGATGGTGTTCAATCAAAAGGGTTGTTTCTATGGCAATATTTTAATTTGTGGAACATGTCCACGTCCAGAACCCTCTTAAAATTCATGAATGGGATGAGAGGACATAACCGTGTGCCCTCGTAATGTCCAGAGCACTTCTATAATATTCCAACAGGTTTTTTTACAGCAGCCCACAGAATCTCTGAAAATAAGAAATGGGATATTAATCCAATGAGGCTCATCCTAAGATTTATTTTTAGGCTTTCATTAAATCTAACCTATTTTCTTCACGATTTATAAACACTTGCATCATTTCACAAAGATTTGTTCCATCTGATTCCTTTTCAAATCTCAATTTCCCCATACATTTCATATATTAAACATTTGTGGGGTTCTCATCACTTTGTGTTAGAGTGAATGATAGGGAATTTTAGGACAGCTATCATAATAGCTCTGTTCCTTTGCCCCAAAGCTCACTGGGGAAAGTAGCATGAGGGGATTACATTGACAGAATCAAAAACAGGGACATCAATAATGTAAAATGAAAGCATATCAGACTGAATCAATAGCAGGAGTTCACACGCTACCTTGTTGTTGCTGACTAAATGGTAGTAGTTATTTGTATCTGGAAGTATAAGGTATATACATGTATATAGTATAATGGGGAGTGAGATTGAGTGGATTAATTTTAGAGAGAATATGATAAAATAACTCTCTCAGAAACCAAGACTTAAGACCTCTACTAAACAAATCACAAACAAGCATATGCAACATAATGATTGAGAAAGCTCACCTTCACTGCACAGTAATCAAAGAAACCGGTCTCAGAGAATATTGCCACCAGTATCATCTGAAAGGAAACAGGAAGGGTTATAAGACTTGAACAATTCATGGTTTCTATTTTTAATGCTTACTGCCACATGTGTCGCTATAAAATCACATTATGTCTCAAATACCACACGGCCTTTCAATCAATTTCATGCCACATATATCCTACTCTCTCTTTTTTTTTTAACCCTGAGATACAGAAACAGACATCTTCGAAACACAGAAAATCAATAAAGTGAAACATCAATATTTCTGAGTTTATTAAAGCAAATGTTTCTAATGTGAAATGGCTCTCAGTCTCTTTCATAGTCAGTCTTTAAAATTGACAGATGCTGTGATTCATTTTCTATCATCAGTCTCTGATTTTCTTTTATGCTTTTCCTCAAATACTCCTGCATGTAGTCTTCTGGATGTGGGCTGATTGAATGTATTTGTTTCCATGGAGACAGACACTGAACAAACTGAGATCTTGAAAAGGGTGGCACTTCAGCAATAATATTAGAGAGGCTGTGTGTTTTTAACGTGTATTCATATTTTTTGGTCACACTTTGTTGCATTAACATGTAAAATATGGACTAATGATATATGCAGACCACCAGCCACACCTAATAAACATTTCAACCAAGTGTGTTGCTGCACAAGAGTTCTTTCTAAAAAAAAGAACTAGGTTAATATCACATTAGAGAAAGGTTCCCTAATAAGTGCCTGGCAGGCTGACCAGTCGAAAAGACTGATATGGTTTGGGGTTAAGGGCAAACTGCGAACAGCAAACTGGTTTTTATGAATAACATTAACAGTGCTAAAATACCAAGCACCGCTAATAAATTAGTTTTACCCTTTTTGCTGCTGTGAGTTTATATTTAATAGATTTCTCTGGAACTGTGCTACTCAGGTTGACTGAGTAAACAAAGCTGCTGGGGAGCTTCTAGACCTGTTAGAATTATGCTTACCATTCCAAACAGAAATGCAAGAGTCTCATAGTCAATCCATTCTACAACAGTCATCAGACTCGGCCTCTACAGGAAAAAGACAGTGGGATGAAATAGTCTCCTCGGATACAAAGAACATTTTTACATTGTAGTCTTAACTGGGTTTTCTGAATTGTTGAAAAAATTGCATCAATTACCAGATTATTTAAGCCTACGTACTGTATTCAGTTTACTGAGGTATTTACCAACCAACCAAGTTAAAAAGTTCATGAAGTTCTTAGTAAAGACATTTGTCACTACAGAGCTATGTTTTCTTTAAAGGGCACTCCATCTATCAAACAGACAGAAGTACACCGAGTAATTTTAGTTGTGCTAAAAAACGTACTTATCTTCAATTTCTGGAATACAATAACTAATACATAAAGCCACATTGAGAAAGCAAGATTTTAGCACATTAGAGTAAATCAGTGCAATTACCAATGATATTCCATTTATGTGAAATTGCCTGGTTAGTTAATTGTATAAATGTTGGTGTCTGTATATATATATTGCAATGACAGAATGTTGCTTTGCTCTTAAGCTAACAAAACCAAAGCCCATCACTGCAGTTCACAACATTACTAAAGTTCCAGGGTAAAAGCTATCTTCACCAGAATAGAATAAATAACAAACAGTTTCTCTAAAACTTACATCTCCAATGAAAGCCAGTGCTGCCAGAGCAGCCAGGGATCCTAACATTGCAGCCAGAGTGCGGTGAACAATCTGCAAACATAGATGCAACATTTTTACTCACAATTTCCTATATATCTTATAACGCTATATATTTTAGCTCTTTTATTTTTAACCTGGTCATATATTAATAGGCACAATGTAACACAAACTAGATTTGCGCTATGGGGTCACTAAGATGCTCTGAGTGTTTTTGGCATGTTGCTATGTGGTTGTCAGGATGTCGTAAGTGGATGACGACTGCCCCCGTGTCTTTATTATGTCGTGGTCCTCCTTAGCCAGTGTGGCTTTCCAACACAGTCTCACGACCAATTCATTAAAAAAATTATAAGGCTTGTCTGTAACAGACTCTGGACAACCAAACAAATCTGCTCATTCAAAATGGCAATTCTCCGTTTTCCCCACACTTCGTTTATATTTGATCCACCTCATTTCTTACATTAAATCCATTCTGACCTTTTTATGCACTCTTATAATCAAATGATAAACACAGATTAACAAGGACATATGCTTCAGTCTGCACCGTCTTTGCTTTTCGGCTCTTCAATCAGCCTTTGGACTAAAAGCGCTGCCTTAAAGTGCACTGTCGGATATCAACATCTTCAGCATCTGTTTTCCTGGCGAGAGCACTTGACAGGAACACCTGAATCAAACTTTGTCTGATGCACCTCTTTTCGGTGTCACGCAGCAAGAGGGTGCAGTCATTACAAGAGTGTGTAATCAGCTAGAAGAGCCAAAGAAGGGCAATGAGAACATAACATGCAGGCTAACAGCTAATGACTCCAGTCTCGAAGGAGCAAGTAATCTGTGTCAGTCCGACAACTTCCCTGAGGGGGAGGAACACTTGGTGCAATGTTGTGATTGTAAGTCTAAAACAGGTCATTAAGATAAATTGTTGAACACTGCTTTCTGAGCAGAATTAATCAGCAACATGGATATACATTGTGCTGCTTTGCATAAGAAAGTATCCTCAGAGACCAATGTTTATCTGTTTTGCCGTTTAAACCAATTACTCTCAATTATGGGGGTAAGAAACAGTTTATGGCTTAATGAAATGTCAAAATGTGCCTGTGTGAGATGTCATGTTAGTTTTATATATTTAAAGCCCCCCAGTAACCGAGAAACCGCAATTCTAGTATAATTTAAGAATAATCTATCAGGCATTATTAAAATGTTTACAAGATATCTGCAATTAGATTGTGAAAAAAAGCATTATTCATTAATCTTTTAAGGCATATTAATATTTATAAGCATATCATACTGATTTTAGGTTTTGCCCTCTCTCGGGGCAGATGGGTTTAGCTATCGGAGCTGCTGATGAAACTCACCATTTGAGCCCTTTTAATCAAAGTAGTTGTCAGAGTGCTGATTCTAGATCAGTTCAGAGGATTATCACTAAGCTGCTGTGCAATGCAGATAGGAAGAACAGGCCCAGGTCAATACAACAAATGCTTCCTTATTTACAATGGGGTCCAAATGTCTGAGAACACAAAGTTCTGTGGAATATTTATAATGCTAATCAAATCCATTTTAACTTGGAAATAAACAAGGTTTTAGACTTTTTGGAAGTTTTTCTGCCAACATAAAATATTTCACATTTTGCACTTTGCACCAGCCGTGTTTTACGGAGTACAATATTAGATATTTTTGCTTCCACTGAATGACAAGACTCTTTTGAAGATCGCAAATTATGCTGAATATGTTTATTAGGCTTTTCATCAAATCTCTGAAGCTGCTGTAAAGACATAAGACTTCATTTAACAGTCTACTATAATCCCACAAAATTGATATAGTGGCAATTTAATTTCTGAATTAATTTTAAAAATCATATATATATATATATAAACACACACCTTTTTTTACTAGCGGTTTAGGAATTTTTACATTTTAACGTCTAGTACTGTAACATATCATCTGATTCAGCAGTCTATCAAAAGCTGATTGAAGCTGATGAAGACACAATCTGGGCAGCTGCACCTTCCTTCTGGCACACACATATACATTTGGCTATATAATTTGCCATTTAGATCAATACACAGGAAACAGCAATATTTCAATCATAATTGGAGTGAGTAATGGTGGCTGTGTTTTTTAGTATTAAAAAACAAGACCAACAAGTTACAAACACATTCAAACTAGGATCTGTATGAGCAAGTGTTGTTTAGGTGTTATGTTACTTCTAAAATGTCATGCTGAGTTATGTGTGAGATAATCATCATTAAAAATGAACAGACTGCACTCAGTTAGACAGCAAAGCTACTGTGTTTTTCTAACACTTTTTGATGATTTCTAAAAGCCTGGGAACTAGTTTGAATACATATTTTAATGAGGTTGTAATATTTTCTTTTAATTAAAGTTGTCATTATTTCAAGTGGCCGAATAATATAATATAATATTTCTAATTAGGAAGATGAATTTGGTAAATCACAAAGGTAAACTATTTTAAAAGCACAATAAATAGAATAACAATGACTTCACCTAATCAACATAAAATTTGTTCATTAGTTCGCTTTTTAAAACACTGTTTTTTTAAAGCTCCTTGATGACAGTGTAGCCAGTTATGAAGCATTAGTATTAACGGTAAAAGAGGAAACATGGGCCCCCAAAGTCTCCATTAGCATTCTCACAAAGGTCTAATTAAACTCTTCGGCACGCAGCATGCTGTCCTTCCTGAAGAAATAAATGTAATTAGGAAGGGAGGTCCCCTCTAACCTCATGTCCCCCTGGAGCCACACTAAAGCGCCGCTTCCTTGCAAAACTCCAAAAAGTGTGCACTACAGGGAGAAGAGGGAATTTTGTGGAGGAGTGTTTTGCTGTAAGGCTTTTTAAGGTTCTAGTTGTTCAGACTAACATAGTATGACCGTGAATAAAATACAAAATCAAAAATTCATTTTTAAGGTCAACTGGTGTCATAAGCAAAAGAAATAGTGTTTTTATATAGTCCAAAAGAGACTTAAAAATGCACCTTTTGACATTGTTTTATCACTTTATCATTTTTATGTCAAATGATATGATCACCTTAGAGTGAACAGTTTAATTTAATAAAATAACATGAATTTCAGAATGTCTTAGTATTTAGTAGTTCCGTCATTGACAGCAGCACTTAAGCTGCATGAACTCTGAACGATCCATGTTATTCACTGCAGGATTTGAATTAGGCATTTTTTGAGTTTCAGTGAATGCAAGTGCCATCTAACATTTTGGTACAGGAGTCCATATGGTCACAGTGTGACCTAGAAATATATAGATTTCTTCTGGAATTTACCTCAAAATATTTAATATACCATGCTTCAAAGACTATTTCATTTGCACATTTATACTAATACTGTTTGGCCTTGCAACAATATTCAAGCACTCTAAATCCACTTTGATACATAAATTGGCTTCAGGTATTCAAAAAATTTGACACACTTTTGTTGAATGGTGTGAGCAAGTAGAAAGCTCTTCCTGATTAGCATTAGTAGAGCCTAGTGACCTCTAGTGCACAACAGCGGTACAGATGCAAAAATAAAAACAAAAAAACAAGAGTTTATGAATAGCTCCTGCCAAGGGCATATCAGTGTACTGCTGGATCTACTGTACAAGCACAACTTTAGAAAGTTTGTGAATAGCATAACCCAGAACGTTATCTACTCTTTCGGAGGAGTTACAAAAGGCTACAAATGTGTGCACGCAAATCTCAGACGACGCCACACAGAGTCAATGTGGCAAAACAGCCGAGATGATCTTGTTTATGGGGATGAAATATGGGTTGAGTCATGAAAGACCATTGAATGGATTACTGTGCGGTGTGAAAATAATGTTTTCACACCGACACCTCATATTTTACCTCAAAGATGATGAGCACATAGACTCCTGCCAGGATCAATCCGGCGATAAGCACCTGTGTTTCCACGGTTACATAGAGTGACTGGTGAGTCATGGACAGAGGAACCACCTGGCTGTCTAACAGAAAGGCCTGCACACTGATCAGAATAGGAGCGCTGGAGGGCAAGAGAAAGAGACAGATTAGAGAAACGTGGACACACTGAAGCACAGCCTACATCATGACAAGAATTACTTTAAAACCAACATTATCACATGATTACATTTACTTAAGTATCAACAAAATTTAAAAATCTGAGAACATGGAGTAACTGATTTTCTTAGTTTGATCCTACCTGCTAACCATTTCAAATGTCCTTGTTCTCAGAATTTGATCACTTCGTTGGGAATGCAGCGGTATAGTCCAGTTATAAAGCACCTGTTAGAAAAAATACTCTTTTAATCTTTTTATTTTAATTATATATATTTTACATACAGCATCCTCAAAAAGTATTTGGATCCTTAAGTGACTTATAAGTGATGCCTTTGCATTATATACACATTCATGTAAACTACAAGGTAAAGACATTTTTTATATTTTTATTATGGGTGGGCATGGATTACTTTTTTTAATCTAGATTCATTTTGAAATTAATCTAGATTTAAATGGCTCATTTGAGTTCTGCCAAAAGCATTCTGAATATGTGTGCTACCTAAATAATGTTTTACAGGTGGTCGTTAGAGAATGTTTTGTTTCACAGACGTACTTGGTGATTTAATCCCATCCGAATCTGCCATGTCTGTGTTTTTCTCTCACAACCTCTGTGATAATTCTAGAGTCCGAATGCGATGTCTGGGATATTATTTTTCCCAACGCGTTTCTTGTGTGTTTTGGCCAACGCGATATGCCGTAGATCCTCCTACCACACGCACATTTGATATATTTCGATATATAAAATAAATGAGTAAATACAAATAAAGAGCCAGATCACGTAAACTGTTAAGACTGGCTATTGTAATATCAGTAACAAGATTACTCACGTTCATTTCTGCACTCGGTTACACATGTTTTAATTATCAAGATTAAACATGTGTTTACTACAAATAAAAATCTTAAAAGTTGACGCCCGGATGTACAAAACAGACCCTCTGACCTCTGTAAAAAAACAGGAGGCGTTATGGTGCGTTCACACCAGACGCGAATGAAGCGTTAAACCCGAGTTATTTACATGTTAAATCAATAGGTGCGTTCGACTTCATGCAGCGCTGCGCAGACCAATCGGCGGCTGACTTGAAGTAGTGCATGCCGGTTACAAATTTTGTCCGACTTGAACTATGAAGGTAAAACAGTAGCAAAACTCGAGAGCATGCTAATTGAATGTGAGAACTTGTAAAATTAATATTTGTATTT
>JAUMHG010000041.1:12310036-12326536 GCA_032359395.1 Enteromius anoplus | reverse complement strand
TCCTTAATACAGTGCAGTCGTCCTGTCCCCTGTGCAGAAAAACACCCCCAGAGCATGATGCTTCCAGCCCCATGCTTTACTGTAGGTATGGTTTTATTGGGATTATACTCATCATTCTTCTTCCTTCAAACACGCCGAATGGAGTTAAGACCAAAAAGTTCTACTTTCTTCCATAACTCCTCCGGATCATCCAGATGGTCCCTGGCAAACTTCAGATTGCCCCGTAGCCCTTTCCAGCTTTTGTGAAGGTCTACAATTTTGTCTCTTGTGTCTTTTGATAGCTCTTTGGTTTTATCCATGTTGCTACTTAGACTTTGGCTGATTGCTCAGGTGTCTTTATGACAGCTAACGACCTCAAACAGGTGCTACTAATTTAGAATCTTGAGAAGAGTGTAGCTGGACTCTTTAAAAGCTAAATAACAGGTCTTTGAGGGTCAGAAATCTGGCTGATAGGCAAGTGATCAAATACTTATTTGACATCCCAAATAAATAGTTAAAAATCATACAATGTGATGTTGGATTATTCTTTATAGATTCTGTCTCTCACAGTGGAAATGCACCTATGCTGACAATTGTAGATGCCTCCCTGATTTCTAAGTAATTCAGACTGCACAATTTTCAAAGTAGTCATGTCACAGATATTTTCAAACTGCGATTATCTGGGGTAGCATTCAGTCGCTGCTGTGTTCACACGGCATGATTCTGAATCGCTGACAGGTCCAGATATTTAGCATGCCAAATATCTCACGGGTGTTGGCGATTTTCTCAGTTCACGTCATTGAAAGTTCACACTGTGTGATTGTCACACGCATGCACGAGCACCGATTTGCCTGTGATTTCGGGCGTTTGTCCTCGATCTCTCAAAACCTGTCGGCGAGTCAAAATCGGGGCTAAAGTCATGCAGTCTGAACTCGGCTGAAGAGAACTTGCAAAATCACAGGGTGATTAAATATTTATTGACCTCACTGTATATATATATATATATATATATATATATAATGCAGACAAAACCCTTTATTTTGGATGCGATTATTTGTTTGACAGAACTAACACACACATACAAACACATATATATATATATATATAATCTAATGCATGCATAGACCATTTATTTTGGTTTTCTCAGGCTGTTTGAACGATTTATGAATGTACAGTAAAGTCAGACCTTGCTGCTGCATTCCTAAAAAAGTACATTTTTAAAGCTCTGGTTCATTTTTTCTGCCTGCCTGGGGCCAACCCGACATGAGTAGAGCACCTGACCCATTCCAGCATAATGCGCTCTGTGATTTCTGCTTTTGAAAGAAAGAAAAAAGCATTAAGTCTGTAAAGAATGCTCCTGCTTTCTAAGCCAAATTAAGCCGTCATAAAACACTTTCCCCTCCTCTTTCCTCTCTGTCATGTGCCCCTAATGCCCCTTTATCTCCACGGACTACGTCACACTTTGACGTAGACAGAGGATAGAGGCGGGGGGTTACGATGTGACCCTTGACCTCTGAGCTTACTACTATAACCCATTAACAATAAAAACTGTGAACCAAAAGTAATATATGTGGAGCTTGATGGCTCAGCCGGTTCAGGGATAAACATCACTTGACTATCCTCTGGCTGCACGTGAGAGCTGAAAGGGGGTGTGAGGGCTCACTCTCTACTACATAAGCCAGTGCAAGTCATGCAGATCATTATGAGGATTTTATTAAACCGTTTAGGTTAGTGTTCGAGAAGAATGTGTCTTAAAAAAGTCTGGAAATCCCACATTAATCATGTTAACCTGAAGCAATGGCAAACTGACTACATATTTGAGCATTTCAAATAAAACAAATATAAAATGCACTTTTAGAATGTATTTGATTTCATTATTAGTGGAACCATTATTTATACCAGAAGTAATTTTAGAGCTTACATTTCAAATTTGAACTTTAAAATAAACCATTACCCCTCTTTTCAGATAACGTCTACGAATATATATATATAATATAGCCTATCATATTAAATATTGGGCATAATCAAAATTACATATTATTGCTGAAAATATGCTATTAATAGTTTGCTTCGGGGGACAAAAATACCAAATGCAAACATAATGGTAATAATTAAAAAGTATTATCAAGTATAATTAAAAGGTTAGCTCACCAAAAAAGGAAAATACTGTAATTTCAAACCCATAAGATCTTCGTTCATCTTCAGAACACAAATTAAGATATTTTTGATGATATCATAGAGACATCTGACCCTTTAATTTGCGTAAAACAGGTATTCTCCTATTCTTGCAAAACTAAATATATCCACTGATGTCACATGGACTATTTTACCAGTGTTTTTGCCAAGTTTCTGGATCTGGGATCATTTCAGTTGTGTTGCGGTCTATGGAGGGACAGATGGCTCTCTGATATCATCAAAAAATATCTTAATTTGTGTTCCGAAGATGAACCTTGATGAAGATGAATCTTATGGGTTTGAAATGACAGCATTTTGCTTTTTGGGTGAGCTAACCCTGTAAGTCATTGAGAAATATAAAATGAAAATATTTGTCTTTCTATCAACATTTTGACCGATATATCGGAAATTACACTGCTATCGGCTAGTATTTTAAAAAATCTTTATAATTCCCCCCCCAATGCAAACAGACAATTTATACCCCTAGGAAAACAAGAAAATAAAACTTACAAAAGAAATTTGGTTTAAATTTATTAACAGAATTTAACATTTATTTATAACATGGGAATGAGACCTCTCAGAAACACATGGCACAATCAAATTATATACATTCCTTTAGGAGAACAGTGCAGACACATATAGGAGGAGGAGAGAATACAGTGACCGACGACCTAAAACAACCCCTGACCAGGCTTCCTCGGACCAAATGACAAAACGAAATGTGCTGTTCAACGTTAAAAAGGTTCTTAAAGAAACACTGCTGTTTTCAAATAAAGAAGCAAAGCTACAGTTCATAATATTACCTAGTTAACACAAAATCGATCAGGAGTCTCTCAGGAGTCGTCTACCACAGTGCTAGGCTAAGCGGTCTGTCCTCTGTAATAAAACGTGAACACAATGTTTAACAAAGATGTTTAGTTTTTCCCCATCTTCCTGGTTCTCTTCACAACAAAGATTTAAAAAAAAAAAAAAAAAATCTCTATCTTGCTTTTCACCAGCTTAATAGTGCTTTAAAGCTAATTGCACATAATGATATACATTTATTTCTCTTCATTTAGTTGTATTTGTGTCACATATTAATAAGTGAGGTTAAAACAGACATCTTCGGTTCAGTTTTTATTTAAACTTCTTTTTGTCAGCTTATTTTCAAGACTTCTCACACCATGTCTGTGTGTGTGTGTATGTGTGGTTCAGTGGCCTGTCAGGTAATCCTGCGTGGAGTCGGAAGCAAAGGAGTCTGCATCCTCATTGTCAGAGTCGTCGCTGCTGTCATCTGCAGCCGGCTCACCGCTCAAAGCAATTCGTGCGTAGTCATCCGTGTCAATGGACTTGCAGAAGTGGATGGCGTATTTTAGTTTCTCCTCCAAGACTAGCTTACAGGAGTAGCGAGGCAGCTTGAGCAGGAAGAAGCAGGTGTAGGACTCTGGGAGGAAGTGGTCCGGGGGGTTGTATTTGTCCAGCACCTGGTCAAATAGGACAAATACTCTAAAAATCACAACTAATATTTGTTTGTACATGTCATTTAATATTCACACAAACAAACACACACCCTTGTATCTGCCATTGAATAAAAAAAAAAAAAAAAATGTTTTTTCCCCCCTCATAATTCAGACTGTTTGTCAAATTCTTGTCAATTTTAATCATTATGAGAAAGAAGAATTATAATAATAATACTATATATAAAATAATAAAATTAATCAAATGAAAAATAACTTCCTGAACCTTAATATTAATAATGATTATTTACTTAATTTCAACAAAAATAAAATCATTTCTGCAAAAAAGGTTAATACAAATTTTATTTGCCATCAAACCAATTACATTTTAAACCATTTTAAAATAGTTTTTTTTTTTTACTTTGTAGAAATTCCTAACATTATTGCTTTACAGTTTTTCCTATATTTTTGATTAAATAAATGTAGCCTTGGTGAGAATGGTAGTGTATGCCACACATATATATGAAGAATTTTCTTGCTAGAAACTCCTTTTGTAACACAAAAAATAAATAAATAATGGTTTTATTGTGTTAGTTAAATGATCTTTGGTAGTTATTTATTAATTTTTTTTCTAACAGTCAAAAATGAATTGCAAGGCACAATGAAAAAAACTAATTTTTGGCTAAAAACGTAAGAATAGAGTTATCTGATTTTGCAAATGAACTCTTCAGATGCAGTTAAGTAGATATTCCTTTTTAAAAAGTGGTCCCTTTACTTTTTTTTTTCTTAGTTACCTGCACCACAAAGTCTCGTCCACGGAAGTCTGCGATGGTCCTGGGGAGACGCGTGCGACCCCAGACGAACCTGAGGAAGAGCGAGCGTTCCGTGTTGGAGAAAGACTCCATCACCTCCCAGAACCACTGGATGAGAGGAGCGGTTGGTTCCACCCCTTTATATGTGGCCACTGATTTGAGCAGGTGCAGGGGGATGTCCGGACTGCCACATACCTAAACAACACAAACAAGTGATATGGAGTCAAATAAGAATTAATGATGAGTTTGCTCAGTCTGCATTAATGTTAAAGACACACTCACCATGGTCTCCAGCTCATAGCCAGTAAAGAGAGAGAGCAGAGGCACTGGTACCACACGTGCCATACCTTCCCTTACAGCAGACACCTGCTCATCAAACTCATGCAGCCTGGAGAAACAAAGACAGCAACACATATCCGTTTTATTCTTCAAATTCTTTCTTCCAGACGATTGGTTGGCAACTTCTTTCTCAGCATATTCTCACCTGTAATTTATTGCTAGCCGCACATATTCACTGCGGTTCTCTAAGCTGATGTGGGAATGTTTGGAGCTGAGCTGGACTTCCTGTCCACAGGCACTGGGCACAGTGAAGGGCAGAGGCATAGCTTCAAACTCCTCTGCAGACGCCTCATTATCTCTGATATACATCAGACCAGGAATAAAGTCCTTGTCCACCTAACACACACAAAAAAAAAAAAAAACAAGGGCCAGGTGTAAAATATTGTGAAAAATAGAAAAACTTTGAAAGAAACATACTACATACTGTATGATGCACCATTGTTCAAACGTCTGGCATAAGAATGTTACCCCTTTTTTTTCTCAGCTAGCATGCACGGAATTGTTTAACAATAACATTAAAAAAATGCATGTTATTTCAAATAAGTGTTGCTCTTTTCAACATCTCACAATGGATTTTTTTATTTTATTAATGGATCATATACAGATATTATTTTTAATTTTTAAAAAACATAATAAAATTGTATAAATGCATAAAATAAAACACATAACATAAATAATGAAATGAATATAAATTTAATGAATAAATCCTACATTTTAAAAGGACTTAAATAAAAATGTGCCACTTTCGGAATCTTCAAAGTGCAGTTGGATGATCTGAGGGATGAAGCGGGAGTATATTTTGTGGAGGAGACCGTCTCCATGACCTAGACTCATTCAACAAAAATGACTAAAGATAGTCTAAACCTGTGCAAATGCCTATAGAAGGAATGAAAAGAACGTGTGGGTGTCTTTGAGTGCATTACGGTCAGTGTCTCACTGTTGTCTTGTGCTCGGTAATCTTTCTCTTTAACCTTTCTAATATCTCCAGGCAAAAGCAACAAACAACAGCTGCTCTGTGAGCAAGAGACGTCCTGCGCTGAGAAACGCCATCACTGCAGACGTCTCAGCAACACATGATCTCAGCGTGAATACAGGAGACGCATACACTCACATTCATTTTTACATATCACACGTGCATTTGCGCACACTCACCCACACACTTTACTGTGCATCTCAAACAGCACGCACATTTCAGAGATCAATACAGAAAAAAGAAGAAAGATACACTATCTGAACAACTGCTGGGAAATACAGTCTTACTTTAAGCAGCTTTCACTAAATCTGTGCCACAGTACATACTGTGTGCATTAGAGGTGGTAGGTTTATGGCTGCCGTCTATCTCAACTGACCGCCCATTAAGGACAAATGTACAGAATGCATTCCTTTCTTTTACATAACAAATTCAAAAGGGCTTGCCATAAGCTCCAACTACAGACAGACTTACTGCCATGAAATCAATGTAATGCTGTGGGTGTTCCAGAAAGCAGGTATGGTTATCGGTTGCAAAATGTGGCTGGAAGATTGTTTTATTACTAAAAATGTCATTTAAAATTAAAAAAATTGATGATTTTATCTTAGATTCACATTCTCTCTCACACACACAAACACACACATGGCCCTACCTCACTGAGATCAGCAATGGTCAGGTTCATGCCTGCCAGCTGTTTCCACACAGGTTCAGCCAGGTAGAGACTTAAAGGACTACCTGTACGGATTGCTATGCCCAGGAGCACTCCTATACACAAACAAAAGAAGAATGCATGCCAAATCAACAGATCTAATGGAGGAAAGTGTTACAGCTGTAAAATTTTAGACCGTTTTATAAAGCGTTTTCAGTGTGGGAAAGACAAGCAGAAGGTACCTAGGAAGCGGAACATGCTGATGTGGAGAGGGGACTTGGCAGCTGGGTTGAGCAGGAAGCAATCTCTGTTCGCTCCTGACTCGTCTCGGCCGTTAGGAGTGACGATGAGGAGAGGAGTGAGACCGTTCTGTAGTTCCTCACACATTTCTGCTATAGATTCACTGTAACCACCACCACAGTCGTCGACTGACTCGCCTACAGACACACAAAGTGTCAAAAACATGTTGAAGATCCAATCCAAGGGTCTTTTTTCCCCCCATCTTTTATCCCTCTCTAAATATAAACTCACCCACAAACTTGACCTTCCAGACCCGGTGTGGCAGCAGCAGACTGTCAGGGCTAAAAGAGCTCATCTTAGCACACATCTGCCCAAATACTGATTTGGTGCCATCCGGCCCTGCCAGTCCTCCTTTACTGCGGGAACGCTTGACCTGGTCGAGAGAGTGAGGATAAGGTATTACAGTCTTCTCCATATACAGCATTTCTGCTCTGAGGTATCAACTCCATTGTTATGCTTTCTGGCTGTGAGACTTGCCAGGCTCTTGAGGCCCTATTAGAGGGCCATTGGTCCATGAATAAACATATCTGGGGGTAAATCTCATGAAGAACTTCATGATGAGCAGATCCAAAAACAAACATCACATGTTTATATGATGTTTACTGACCAAATCTCTTAAAATATTAAGATTTAGTGCTGCTAACTCCCTTAGAATTCGAACAAAAATAAAACGGGTAATAACAATCGTATGGTGTACATAGTACTAACGTGTCCATGCTGATAGGAAGGAGCAGGAAATGCAACAATAATTATGGTGATTAGGGAAAGGGAGACAATTTTAAGGAGGCCCCGCTAGCTATTTTTGCCCATTAAAAGTAATTGTTCATTTTGGATTCTGTTTCCCACTCTAATGAACTCTTAAACCAAACGGGAAATGCAAGCAAAAAATAACTTTGGTGAATAAATAACATGCATTTTGGTCAGTTTTTGCTAAATTAAAACATAAATACATGGTTTAAAATTACAACACAGAATAACTGGCTGACTCCATCTGATCAGAGCAAATCAATTGTATTTTTAGTGCTGTCTAACCATGAATCACATCCAAAAAATACATTTTTGTCTACATAATATGTATGTGTACTGTGTTAATTTATTATGTATAGCCTATATAAATACACACACACAAATAAATACACTATACATTTAGAAAATATTTACATGTATATGCATTTATACCTATACATATATTTATACCTATATAGGGCCAAATTAGAGTTGATTGCCAATCTCAAACTGCAGGTGTAGTTTAAACAGGGTACCTGTATCCTGTTTAGCTCCACCACTGGCCCATGTTGTCGGTCTCTAACCATAGTGGCTTGAACCACTTTACGGAATGCTGCCTCCTAGAGATATTGAAAACAAATATTAATAAATATAATTAGGACTTGCAAAAACTCATACAAGTACTACCCACAAAAATATTTGTACCTTGCCCTGCGAAATAAGGATTCCACGCAGTGTGTCGAAGCCAACAGAGACGCCATGTCCAGTTTCACCCAGTCGTCCTTCTAGGTCAAACATTGGGATACAGGGGCAGAAGAGCTCAGAGATGTGGTGCAGGAGCAGTAATCGATTCCTCAGGCCTATGATGGCGATCTCCTGCAGGTGGTTATACTCCATAGGAACCTACAGACATACCATATTTAATACACTTATAAAGCTTAACTGTTAAATATTTAGTTCTTTGACTCAATAGTTCCATGTGATTTAGCTATAATCGGAAAGTAAAGTACCTGAGCAGGCAGTTTTCCAGCATTGGTAGGTTTACTAGTGGACCAAGCAAGTGTGTGTGCTGACCCACAAGCCACGCGGTTGATCTTCTTGCCCTGCAGTGCTGCCACCAGCCTGGGCCTCTGTATAGCATTAGTTGTCCCATCACCGAGCTGACCCTCATCATTGTCACCCCATGTGTACACTTCACCTGTGTGTTTAAATTCATGTCTTTAGCAAATACAAATAGGCATAAATAAATAAATAGCCAAATAAATGTATTTTATATAACATGCTACATGATGACCTACCATCCTCAGTGCAGCATACACAGTGGAGAGAACCAGTTGCTATGGCTATGACCTTCTTGCCTTGCAAACCCTGGACCTGCCGGGGTCTGCGAACATGATCATCTGAGCCATGTCCCAGTCTGTGGTAGTCGCCTTTCCCCCTGAAACAAACACAAATGTAACATATCTACATGTGTTCTCACTAAATAAAACATCAGTTTACATGCCACTGCATTGTGGGATTGATTACCATGTGTAAACTGCTCCAGACTTGGTGAGAGCCACAGAGAACTGAGAGCCACATTCCACTTTCACAACACCCAATCCAGTTAATGAGTCAATCTAAGCAGAGAAAGAGACAATGAGATATGAAGATTCATAAAAGTGCTACTAATTAAAACGCCTTTGGTGCTTCAAGTAACGACACCAGCAGTCCTACCTTCATAGGCACTTTACATCCATCACTTCCTCCTCGGCCCAGTTTGCCATAGTCTCCATCCCCCCATGACCACACCATGTCATCATCAGTCAGACACAGGGTCTGGGCGTCCCCACTGCCACATGCAACGTCTATCACCCGGTGACCCTGCAGTGCCTCCACCTATAAACATAGGCAATTTACAGAATATAAAGTGTGAATATAAAGAGAGTAGAGATGCTACAAACCACACCAAACTTACCAGCCACTTAAAAAAAAAATACAGTTTCCAAAAATAAAAATAAAAATAAATAAATAAATTAATAATGAACAAACTACCACTGAGCATCTGTTTGGCTAGATTACAGTTATTTATTATAACAGTAATAAAAAAAAAGAAATCTATCATATTAAAATAATTAAAATGTCATTTTTATTAACATTATTATTATTATTGATGTTAACTGTACCGATTATAAATTATTATTATTATTGTTAATTTTATAGATCTGCTACACTTCTGCTGCAGAGCAAGTACCGAGACTTCAATAATATATCCACAACATGCTGCTGTTATCATTTAAAGAACATGACTGCTGCACGAATAACAGATATACAGGTGGAGCTGGGGAGGTGGAGGGTTTCTGAATTACACTGCTGCAGGAAAGACAGCTAAATACTGGTACTTTGAGCAGCGAGCTCACTGGCTTCCAATTCAGAAGAAAACCAATCAGCTATGCGATATGTGATACGATCATACTGAGTTAGATCTATCAGGGTGTGCCATCTAGAATATTTATATATATTTATATTTTAATTATAAATTTGACCTAAGCTTTTTATTTATCAAAAACTGTTTAACAGTGTAATATAAAATTATACATGACATAAAACAATAATTATTATATTGGAACTCTAAACGTTATTTAGTAATGCACATTTCATTAAACAATGTCATGCATCATGGTTTTGTATTAGAAAAATTTGTTCTATAAAATGTACGTTTGTTTTTGTTTTTATTGGCAATCTCTTTGTTTTCGTGACAGATTAATATGCATAACATGTAATAAACGTACCAGTTTTGGTTTAAGCTGGTCCTCACTGTCTCCATGACCCAGGCGACCATAACGCCCTTTGCCCCATGTGTAGAGCTCTCCACTAGCTGTAATGCAGGCGCTATGGGCCCCACCGGCTGCAATGTCCACCACTTCCACCCCTCTAAGAGACTCAATCACGCGTGGACGGTCACATGGGCTGGGAAAAAGATCGCACTACCAGTCACACATACTGTACCTCTTAGTATAAGCTGCTAGACTGAATCAGTGATAATCTAGTGCACATATTGGAGTGGGAACTACATGAAGTACTATGGTACGATCCAGTCATGTTATCAGGCAGTAATATGAAGGTATTCTGACATATCCCACAGTACAGTATTCAGACTTTGTATGGTACTAAAACAATGCTATGGTATTATGTCCAAAATTTACTTTCATGTAAGCATTTGCCTTATCTGTGAAAATGGGAAAAGATTACATACTGAAAGTTAAGTATGCAGAAGGTCACTACATGTGAAAGGCCAACAGTAGTAACCACAGTATGGGGCTGACCTTCTGTTTCCATGTCCCAGTTTTCCATCTTCAGCCTCTCCCCAGGAGTACAGCTCTCCTTCAGAGGAGAGAGCCAAGCAGTGCTTTCCGCCAGAGTTTACAGCCACCTTCCGGATGAAAACATGCTGGATTGACTCCAGCAGGGTCGGAGTGGAGACGGACTCTGTGCCTCCTATTCCTAGTCGACCACCGGCACCATATCCTGTAGCATACAGCTGTGGACAGCAAAGACAAGTTACTAAGGACAATATTCAGCTGATGAAGATAGTAGAACAACTGCTAAATATATACATAGGTCTGTACTTAAATTTTTTTATTGAAATTTGTATTGAAGGCTTTGAAGGAACTTTTGCTTTAAAATGTGAAAAGCCTTACTTTCCCATCAGCAGTTACAGCGAACAGGGTCTGCTCTCCACCGATCAGCTGAACAGGTCGCAATGTGGCTAGAGCTTCTGTTGGTGTGGGAACCTTGACTTTTGCTCCTTCAATACCACCTAACTGACCCCGGTGATTGTGCCCCCAGCCATAGATGGTCCCACTGCCGCCTGCTGAGAGTGTCCAATCATCTGGCCGTCTAGCGAACAGCAAACATGACAAACGGTTAGAATAAAATTCCATCCAGGTTTTGCTTCACTAGCTAAACAACACTGGTCTCAGCTTTGTTTAGGAGATTTACCTGTTCATCCACTGAACTAACTGCTCATCCTGCTCTCTCTTAAACAGGTCATGACTCTCATGGAGTGTGTTCATGTTCTCATGGTCTGCCATGAGCTCACGGATTTTCTTTGCCACCTAGTGGAAAAAATGCAAAAAATGAATAGAACATAAATATAACAGCTCTCCATTAAGTAAGAGATTCTCTCATTTCCAACCAATTTTAGAAAGCCCTACCTCATCCAGGAAAGGGCGAGGCAGAGGAGTCCTCTTGTCCAAAGCCACCAACACTCTGGATGCTGTACAATAGCGGCGGAACCAGGCCCATTTGTGTGTCTCAGCACTGCATGGAAGAGTATCCAACTCCAAATCACAAGCAAGCGCCACCAACACCTACACAGGACAATAATTTTTTATTTATTTTTTTTAAACTCATGTGGCACATGTCCATTTGTTATTGAGACAAACATACCTTGAAAAAAGGACTGTGGAGCAGCTGTTTGCCACCTCTGACTATGGGTTCCTCATACTCATACTGTCTCTGTAAAGCCTCAGGAAGTCCTTTCACCAGAGCGGCTAGTGCACTTCCTGTAAAAGTCTACAAAAACATTCAATACAAGTTAAGGTAATAATGCAGTAAATAAATAGATTAATTAAATTATAAAGAGTATCGTCTAACCATAGAGCGAGCCTCTCCTTCACTGTCTCCCAAGAGGCGGTTGATGTTTATGGATTGGCCATATTCAGTGGTTAGGAGCTTGCGTAGCCTCTGCAGGGCCCACATACGATGACCAGCCGCTGAACGAGCAGAGAGACACATACAGCAAAATATTGATTAGAAAAATGTACATTTAAGATTAAAACTCAGATTTCAAGTATTTAATAATTTTTTTGCTAAAACCCTTACACAGGCACAGCCCTTAAACAGTTAACTTATGTCCAGAACATGGACTAGTATAATTATAATAATTAAAATGAACAAAACTGTATTGATTATAAATATAAATACAAGTAATATATAAAATATTCTATTATTCAATATTATATTACAATACAATGGTTCTTCTCTTACCCAAGGCACTGAGCTGGGCACAAGCAGCAAGTGAGGCTGCCAACCTTGGCACAATGCTGCGGTTTGAAGCAAAGCTGAGGCGAAAGTCTAGCAGACATGTTACTAGATCCATCGAAGGGCAGGACAGAATGCAACGGTCTGACAGGAGGTCTTTAGGACCTGCAAGTGATTCAATAAAAAGGTCAAGCACTTCAGAATATCATGTTACGTATAAAGTGTGTATAAATGAAGTGATTTCATATTAAACTGATGTACCAGCAGCAGGCATGATGGGATAGACAGTGAAGCGCCAGCCCCAGCCGTTAACAGAGCCATCGCTGGTGAACTTCCATTTCAGCTCATCTCCTGGAATCCTCAATTCACTAGACCAATCAGACCACTCACGACCTAAAGGGGTGGGAACACGTAAGATCATGTGGCCAATGATCAAAAAAACTTTTCGAATAGTGTTAAAAAGGAAAAGGAATGTGACCTGATCGAACGGACACAATCCTATTGGCTCCATCCATGATGGTAAGAGGGTCATGTCTCCTTTCTGTTGAACACTGACGATCAAACTCTACCCTCAACCCTTCAGCACCTATAATAACCACATGCAAGATCAAATTTTAAATGTCTTCAAATCTGCTCATTTTTAAAGCATAGAGCTTCATGAAGCATCTACATTACAGTTCAAAAATGAAATTAACACTTTTCTTCAATGAGCATGTGTCAAACTAAAACAAAACATAAAACAAAACAGTAAAACATTTACATTATTTTAGAAAAACCTAAAATGCTTACTTGTTAACAAAAAATCCTGAAACATGCATCATGGTTTCTACAAAGCATACCGTTCCAGGAATAATGTAGCGGGAAAATATATTTCACAATGATGCTGTTTTTATTAAATCCAGCACTGGTTAATTTTTATCAGTCAAGTAAAAAAATGTGATGCATTCTGAACAAAATTCTGTGCAAAATAAAAACGCTTGTTTAAATAAAAATAAGGATGCTTCGGCAAGCTCCAGCAACGTGGTTGTTATGGCTGCTGCGATGCTGAATAAACAGAAAAACACAAGGTGACCTGGTATTTTCACAGTTCCACTGGTGGAAGTGTCATCAGTGTATGGGTGACTGCTCTCCACCACCACAGGCTGCGATGACAGCCGTCCGCTTTGAGAGTCAGTGGCTACGTCCTCCAACTCAGTCACACACAACTCCAGCAGCATATCTGCCACCTGTGTGCCAACAAACACATTTATATAAGAGTACACACATTTTAAAGATAAAATGATACCATTTTATTAAAAAAAAAAGAGTTGAGTTAATGCAATGAGTTAGTAAAGAGGTTGTTTTTTTTACCTGTGGGAAGGCTGTACCCAAGCCAGACAGCATAGCAGACAGCACTTCCTTGCCTTTATCGCCTGAGCGCAAAGACACAGCCAGTTTTAACAGGTCTACCAACACACGTGTGTCATCAGGAACCAGCAGACTGGTGAACTCATCCAGATACTGTGGCTCTGGGCCCACCGCTTTACTCTGGCTCTCAGAGTCCTGTTCCAATAAATCAAACCAGGCAACGGTAAATATCACTTCAGCTTATACAAGGGATTGAAGAAAAGTCAACATACAAATGTAATCCTTTTTAAACAGACTTAAAACGCATGCATTTCATTTTAATGATCTGGAACAAAAATCTCGAAAGTACGATTAACAGGAATATTTCTACGACTTGCAGGCTAGAATTCACTTGGGCCATTCTGTTATTTTTTCTTTATAATGCAGTCAAAGAACCACGCATTAATGTGTAAATTAAAAATACATAAATAAACGCTAGTTTAGTAAGACAGTCCCTTCTAGCAAACAAAACAAGAAACTAATAATACGTTGAGACATGAATCCATGATTATAGTATGTTAAAGCAGTAAAATAATAACTAAATAAAATAAATTTACAAATCTGATGCCACCATAAACAAGCAAAATCTTTTTTACAATAATTCTACAATTTTTTACAAATAAAACCTAAAAATAAAATAAATTGATCAATAAATCAAATTAATAAATAATTAATAGTTTAGCTTGATTAAACTACTGCATGAAACTAAGTACGTATGGCTGACCTCTTTGGTTTTAGTCATGGTTTCTGCAATGATGCTGGCAGCACCAGGGTCATCTGTGACTGGGATGAAGGGCCGGGATGAAGCAGACGCAGCAGAAGGGGTCACCGCTGAAGAAGGGGTAGTGGCATCCTCAGATGTTGTCACCTAGACCACACAATAACATATGACAGAAAAAGTTTGTAAATGCACAGCATGCACTGGTGTTTTGGACATTAATAAATAATAAAAACACATTTAAAAAAAAGAGAGGCAAATGGTGCAGAAATTGACAACTGAAAACAAATGCCAAAATGTTTAGTAAATTGGAAGTCAGTGATGTATAGGCAGCACTCCTCACCTCTCCTCGTTTACTGTCCATCCATGGGTGTGGACTGACCCTCTCTTCTGTTTCTGAGGGCAGGGCTGGACCCTCGGCCTCACAGGGGCTGGAGGCTGATGAACAATCTGAAGGGGGGACTGGAGAGCTGGAGGGACACTCCAGAGGTATCATGGAGGCAGGCATCAATGCTCCCACCACTGCATCCCTGTGTGAGAAACGAGTGTAATTAAGTGATGATAGAGCATTAATGTTATTTTATGGAGCAGAAAACAATTAATCAATCTGGAACGAAGGTCACACCTGGCATACATGATCTGCAGGGCAGAGAGCACATGGGACAGGGCCTGTTGTTTGGCCAAATTACCATCCAGAGAAAGCAAGATCTTTGCCAGAGATGGCCTGTTGGGCTTCGCACTGCTCACGCCATTCAGCTTATTACTTAGTAAAGATGGGTCACTGTCTGACGGTACACCTAAAAAACACCAGCAAGATTTTAATTTTAGGCAACAGGCACACAACAACAAAAGAAATAGAGACTGGGTGGAAATTACCGAGGTAAGAGGCTCCCAGAGAGTCTCGAGCAGTCTGGAAGAGGACAGGCTCATGGACGGAGGGTGTGGTGACATCTACGGTGGTCCAGGCCACGCTGTGAGAGGAACCGCAGGCCACTCGGGTAATCTTCTGCCCCTCAAGACCCTGCACCAGTGTTGGCTTTCTGTTGACTGTGGTTGTGCCGTTCCCCTGCTGCCCATGGTCATTATCCCCCCACGCGAACACCTACCCAAAACAACACTTCATATTACACCAACACTAAACTTTTCATCAACAAAAGGGGAGTGGTTTTAACCATGCACAATGAGCAGTTTAAACTTAAAATAAGTAAAATAAAAAAGTAGGAGGAGCAGTTGTCCTACTTCTATCTCACCAAGCAGCTAAATGTGTAAAAAAACAACAACAACAAAAAACACCTGTCCAGTGTCTGTGACAGCCAGGCAGTGCAGGGCCCCTACAGCCACATGAACTATCTTCTTCCCTCTCAGTCCTTCAACCATCTGGGGTTTGCGCACATGAACGTCTGTGCCATGACCCAGTCGGAAGTAATCCCCCTTACCCCTGAACAATGCAATACCAGCAAGTTAAAAAGCTTCCCTGATTAAAGAATCATGAATTTTATTGTAATTAAATTATTATAAATAAATAAAGAAAAATCTTGTAATATGCATACCAGGTCCAGACAACTCCAGATTTAGTGAGGGCAAGGGAAAATTGAGCTCCACATTCAATCTGACACACCCCCTGCCCATTCAATCGTTCTATGTTTTGAGGAATGTTACAGCCTTCACTTCCACCACGGCCCAGCTTTCCAAAGTCTCCATCTCCCCATGAGAACACAAGACCTAAAGAACATATAAAAACAAACACTCATATGCCTGCAGCAAAAAAACAGATCTAAAAACTAGGGCCGGGACTTTAACGCATGAATTTAGATTAATTAACTACAAAAAAATAATGCGTAATTTTTTTTTTACCGCGGAACGTTTCTCACGGGACGAGTTTCGGCGGACCGATTATACTGGAGCACTAACTAGCGTTTCTAATGTTCTGAATGTACTTGAAAGTAGGGATGCACCGATCCAGATCGGCCGATATGTTTGCGCGT
>JAUMHG010000041.1:12269366-12298046 GCA_032359395.1 Enteromius anoplus | reverse complement strand
TCTATTGTATGTATACTAGTTTTCAAATGTTCGGGTCAGTTTTTATACACACACACATACATACATATATACATATGTATATAAAAACTGACCCGAACATTTGAAAACTTGTATATATACAATAGACCACAGGAAACACAGAGTGGAATACTTTTTGTAACTTGAAGTAATAATGTGAGTTGTTGCATATGTACCGGTTTGAGCTGACTGAGCAGGCAGACTTTGCAGTTCCTCATCTCATGAAACTGAACAGTGATTCGTCCTTTAGGTGTTATGCGAGTCACAGTGCCCTCCCCATACTCCTCATGAACCACAGGTCCTCCCAGACGCAGACGGTCATCAATCCCACCAATGACTGCCAAAACCGCCATCAGACTGCCCACTGCCGGGGCTTCCGCATTGGGAAGATAGTCTTCAAGCACAGCCTGTCAGTAAGGTAATGTAGAAAAATTAAACAATCATTTAACCATCTAATCACTGAGACCAAAATATGGCACTTTTAGTAAAATACCTCCATTATTTTACAACACTAATATTAGTTGGCTAATAACATCAAAATTGGACTTGTACCGCTTCAGTGTGCCTGCCTGCCATGACATCACTGATACCACTGAGCTGGGAGTTAATGTATTCATTAACCAGGCCATTCCATTGGCCAAGGGAGTGAAGTATACGCAGTACGGCCACAATCTCCTCTGCTAGGGTACTGCTGTGAGTGGCTGTCAGAGAGGCTTGGGGGCGGGACTTTCTCCTACGCATCGAACCTTCTGTAAAGCACAAAACAGGATGTTAAAGTGGCATCCTGATATAAGCATTTTTACTACTTCACATAAAGTACACGTTGAGAAATGACTTAATAAATGTACAGTACCCCTAAGGAGGGGCAGGTCTGAGGAACAAGTGCTGAGCAACCTGCCGAGGAACCCAAAGAGTTTCTCCACCAGAAACTTCATATCCTGCGAGCGCTCGGTCTTATCCCAGGAGGGTAAAACAGCTTGTAAAAGCCGCAGGGCAAGAATCTGCCAAGGAGTGAGGAAAGATGTTTCAATAAATGCACTAATTTTTGCCCTGTGATGCTTATGAAGGTTTTTCAAATTACAATTATACAGTAAAGAGACAAGGAAAGTTCTTCTTGGTAAATGACGCCAGAACTCATAATAAGGGGTAAATAAAACCAGTTGGCACCTGTCTCTGTAGTGTGATCGCGGTGAAGGACTGGTGGCCCTCCACGATGCGTATGAGCAGATTAATCCAGGCAGAGGAGCTCAGGGTACTGCACATCTGGGGCATGAGAGCTATACTGCGAATGAATCCCAGCGTGCACCAGCTCCGGTGCTGCTCGCGAGACACCAGCTTGTGAGAGGAGCAACCTAAAAGAAGAAAGGGAAGAATGTGGTTTAAATATGATTTAAACATTATATAAATGGAAAAAAATAATTATCAAACAAACTCTGTGCTGTTACCAGTCTTGTCATTAGCTCCACTCTCCACCAATATCCTGAGTAGACCGCACAGAGTGCTAACAGCGTCAACCTGCATCACCTCAGCATGAATCCCAGAGGATAGTGACAGTATTTTCAACAGATTAACTGTACTGGTCAACATGATTGCAGTTGGATGAACGCTCTTCTCCATCACCTCTCCTTCTGAGACAAAGACGGAGAGGTTGTATAAATCAACATGGCATTTCAACAGCGTAAAGTTCAAGGATTGGGTAATATATGCTTTGTTCTCTGGAATGACACAAACCTGTGTCGTCCTCCGTGTCTGAGTCTTCTGTGGCCGGTTGGGTGGCAGGTGGCGGCTCGGCCAGTTTAAGGTCATACTTGCCTTCTTTGCCCATTCTGTATGAATTGGTGCTGCTCGTGTCCCACTGGACACGAATCCATCCATCTTCTCCCAGCTCCCCAATCACACGGCCCAGGCCTGGCGATGGGCCATCCTAAAACACACCAAACAGAAACTTGAATAAACTGACCCGACAATGCCTTGTTATGCACACTTGCAACGCAGTGTTCATGTAAGGGTGTAGGAAAAGCAAACACAGCAGCTTTAGCTTGCCTGATCTCCCCATTTCCAGTCAGGTCCTCTCATCACCCTAGTGCCAATTTTCATCATAGCTGCCAACTCGGGGCCAGAGGCAGGGAGAGGGGTGGGGGCCGTCTCTTTCCTGGACTCCTCGAGAACTGTAGCAGATCCTCCATGAGCTACAGAGATCAGCTCCTCTTCACTGCTATCAGAGCTGGGACCTGTGCAATAAAATGCCCACATATATTCAACAAACACATTAAACAGTATAGAAGAGACTAATCTGCCCATGTTGAAAATTACCCTATACAGTAAAGCCCATTGGACTACGTTGCAGCTAACCAGTGTGACGGTATACAACTGGCCCAATGAAATAAAAAACACATCTGATTTAAGAAGAAAGTTAAGACAAGGTCCTGACCAATGAGTCGAAGAACACTCTGGGTGAGGGCGAGGATGCCAGAGTTCATCAGGAGACTGAGGCTGTTGGCTCCATGTTTGAGTGTGAGCATATGGAGCATGGCCAGCAGGAAGCGCGCTTGAGGAATGGTACCCAAACTGGGGCCTGCTGGGTTCTCATTAGTGATGGTCTGCAAAGGCACTGGCTGCACACCTAGAGGAGAGGAAACAACATACTAAACACCATACCACAAAACTATTTGGGCACAGTAAGATTTTTTAAACAGCTTTTTATAAAATATATTTAGCAAGGATGCATTATGTAGATTAAGAAGTGAGAAAACAACATTTATAAGACTCATGTTTCAAGTAAATGCCGCCCTTTTGAAAATGTTTCTTTTCAATAAATCTTGAAAAGAATGGTATCAGTTTCCACAAACATACTAAGCTGCAAAACTGTTTTCAGCATTGATGATAAAAATGTTAACTGAGCACTAAATCAGTGTGAATGATTTTAAAGGCTTGTGAAACCGAAGACTGTGGAAACGGATGCTGAAAATTGTGTGATACCACTACAGTAACAATGTACTTTAAAATATATTTGGCTAGAAAATGTATTTTAAATCTGGATAAAAATACTTTTACTGTATTTGCTATCAAATAAATGCATCCTTGCTGAGCATAACAGGCTTCTTCAATACAAATGAAAACAATGTTACTGACCCTTCAGTACAGTGCAAAAACCACTAGTATTTACACCTACAACAAAATGGTTTTAAGTGGGTTATTTCGATCTTTTGCGGTAGTGTGTGGTAGTGTGCTTGAAAAAAAAAAAAAAATTACCTGGAAAGCTACCTGAAAAACTATGGGCAAGTGTTCCTCAGAAGCTGTTTAACCAAAAGCTGTAATACCAAATATTTATTTGATTTAGTTTATAGAAGTGAATTGATAAGTTAAATCTATCCTCATTTTACAGCATTTTAACTAAAGTGTCTAAAACGTTGAACAGTACTGCAGCTTTCCAGGTAGGTTTTTTTCTTCATCTTGGAGACGTTGCCACAGTTCTTCTGGATTTAGTCTGTCTGAGTTTATTCATGTACTTCATGTCATTCCAGACAGACTGGATGATGATCAGATCTCTGTGTGGAGCACCGGCTGTTAATAATCTCATTGCATTATTACAATTAATGACAAAATTAATGTTATATAGCGTGATATTTCCACGCTACCGCAAAAGATTAGAAATAACAGACTTAAAACCATTTTTTGTTGGTGAAAATACTAGCGGTGCTAAGACTTAATTAATGTACTGTACATAAATTAAATGGGTTTTGTTATAATCACTGTAATGACTTCACACATACCCAGCTCCTTGAACTTGACGCTGGCCTCCAACAAAATATTGCGGACATTCTGGATGGCCCAGGCATAGAGTTTACTGAACGTCACCTCCAGCAACATGCGGTTAAATGGAGGAATGAGATCTACATCCTTCAGGCAGTCAGCCAGGGGCTCCCTATCAAGGCAAAACAGATATTAATGTAAATACAAATACTAAAATAAGCTGCTTAACACAAAAGATGAAACACAGAACATGAAAAATAAACTTCCTGCTTGAATATTGCTAATAACTTCAAACTTGCCCAAAATTGGTCCCTTCAGGTATGACTCTCTGCCAACCACAGAGCATGGCATACTGTACGGAGGGCAGGAGGAAGTTTTTGGATGCCAGCTTCAACATAGTGTCTATACCCTCCAGCCGGACCTCAGCACGCTCCAACTGTAAACAAGTTTTATCGTTAGGAGTTAAATACTGTCATTTACAGGTCTATTTTATGTTTAGAAATACTTTAGATAAACCAAATGGGGTGGTTGAACATTTTAACTACCTGTTTAAGAAGGCACTTTCTCATCTTCTCCACATCCAGTGGTTCCTCTTTCAGAGCAAACTCAACGATAGCGCTCATGAGGCTAGACTGAGAGAAGGAGCCCTGAACGCTGTGCTTTAACCAGTGGTACTTCTGAACACTGCCTATGGTGTTTAGCAGAGGCTGCCACTTATCCTGCTACAAGATAAAGGAGAAGAAAATGAATACGCCTGTCAATCAAATAAAAAATTGAAATGCTATAAATCATCAAATCAATTGTATAATCATCAGTACGTCAAATGTATTAATGCAAAGAGACCCTATTAAACCAAAACAACTCATTAAATGTTAATAAATAATTAACAAGTAAATTAGAAACAAATTGTAAAAAAAAAAAAAAAAGTAAAACTAGTAAAGACAGTAAGCTTATGCCAAACAAACAAAGCATTTTGTTCTGAAAATATATAAAATGCTTGAGAAAATCCTCAAACCAAGCAGTAATCTTATCAGAAAAAGATGCTGTTGAAGGAAAGGTTTTTAAAGCAACTTTGAAAGGAACTGTCCTGTAGATGTAACGCATGCAAATTAACACCAAGGTGTCAGAACCAGACATGAAAGTGTTATTTATAGACACACCACAGCTGTGATAGTCTCATATGCATAATTCAATTAGAAAAAGCACAACAGAGAGCGAAAGAGAGAGAAAATAATGAAGGTAAATGGAAAACAGCAAACCCTTGAGGATTTGACAGTGGTTTGTTTCTTGTCCACAGGGGCAGGACTGATTGGAGCAGGCAGTTCCTCATTGGTCCCTTCCCTCTCCATCTTACCCTCCTCCAACTCAGCTGACTCTGACTTCTTAGGCACTGAGAGATTAAGCAAAACATGCTGTAATTATCAACTAAGCATCCTTTTTTAGGCTGAACATTTAAAAGAATTGTTATACTTGTCACCTCTCTTTCTGCGGCGGTCTCTGATCAGTTTCTGCGTGATCCTTTTCCAGCGAGGCTGAGAGCCCAGCAGCTTCAGTTTGGACACAATACACAGGTCGTTACTGACCGCTGGCCTGAGCTCATTAAACAGGAAGCGCAGTCTTTCAATCACTGGGGCGCACACCTCCTTATAAGAGCGGCCTTGCTCCTGGTGCGTCTGAAGCAAATGGGGGAAAGATCAGAAAGGAAGAGGGTCAAAGATATCATTGTTACACTCCAAACCTATTTACAACAGGCATAACAGTGTATTAAAACTTAAAGCTGAAAGGTGCTGAAGTGTTACTAGTATAATAACTAATTTTATATTTCATCACAAATATGACAGCTTGACCTCCATCAATAATATTCCCATGATTTAGCTCACTTTTATCAACGAACACTTGGCCTGGTACACCATTCGACACACATCAATCACAGATTTAGGGAGGGACCTCTGTTTCCCCTGGTCCACACCCAAGGCACATTGATCAACAAGTGAGAGGGCGACATGACCTGCCATAGGAAAACAGAAGTTATATTGTAATATTGACTTTTTGGCTAGTTCACAGAGCAGGATTTCCAGTGTTACCAAAAAGAGTACTGGGAAGCCAATTTCATTTAATAAAGCAAGCACATTTTGAGTTACCAAGGTCCTGGTGCTTAAGAAGGCAGCAGAGCAGCAGGCGGCCCACTTCCTCAACAGGATGTTCTGGTGGAAAAGTGATGGGAGTGATGAGATGGTACTGTTTGCAGCACCGCTCGATTTGGCATAGAAAGTCCTGCAGCAAATAAGAAGGAATCCAACAATTATACATCATCTGTAATCAGCTTGACACTCAAATATTAGTAAAATGGGGTGCATGATAAATTATACTAAGTAAGGAGACATGAGTGACTATCTGTGTGTATGACCTTCACAGTGTGATCCTGGGTGTTGTTGTCAGCGATGGCCTGCAGGAAAGGCTGGGCGTGATCACTTAGGGTGATTCTACGGCAGTAGAGTTTGGCTTTGTCTGGTGTGGTGGTCCCAGGAGAGCTGCAGTGGTCCTCATCCTTTTCTTCATTATAATTATAGTGAATCTGACTGGTCTGAAGACCACCAAAGAAAATCGATGACTGGAGCCATTCTGGAAGAAACAAGATTAAAAGTGATTATTTTATTTTTTATTCTAATTTAATCAATTAATTGTTAAATGTTTCTTGGATTTTCTGATATACCACTGAAATATTATAAGCTAAATAAACAGACTCACTGGCACATTCTAACTCTATGCGTGAGAGAGGGGTGCTCATAGCCAGATATGAGGCATGTAGTCCCAGCAGCAGACCAAGGTTCCTCTCAGCATCTATCAAAGGTGAGGACAGACTGCTCAGGTCAGGCGTGGTCACCATTTCCTGGTTGGGCTGGAGAAAGACATAGTCCAAAAAAAAGAAACATGATGTCCAAACATTCTGAGAATAAAGTAGGTTGAATCTACAATACAAAGTCAAACAGACCTCCATATATTGTCCCACACAAAAAGCTTGCATGAACTCCCTGGTGTCTTCAACCTGGAGAGCGGCCTCTAAAGCTACCACAGGATCTTCTCCAGCAAACTGGGCTGTGGTGGGGAAATAGAGGTCAATAAAGGTGTAAAACTTTAAAACTTTTCATTTGAAAACCAATTTCATGTAAAAAAAAAAATGTTATACCGAGGATGCTGTTTCCAGTTAAAGTTTGAGTCTGGAAGTCTTTAATGTCATAGACTTTCCCATCAATGACAGTCCAGAAACCACCATCTTTGTTATGATTCTCCAGGTCAGCTTTGCGGATAAGCGACACCTCCTCATTGTTCTTTGAGCTCGACCCATTGAAAAAGAATCCTGCAAAGAAAGAATTGTGCTTCACTGCTTAATTGAGTAATGCTTTAATCCAGGATGAATATTAATAGCAATAAATAGCAATCAGACCATCTTGGTTATGAGGGAAGAGTGTGGATTGATCAGTCACATACCCATGAGTCCAGGCCAGGCGAGATCCTCATTATCATCTCTCTCCATACCAGGGGAAAGATGGTTAAAACGGTCCACGTGCTCCAGAAGAGCAGCGAGGAGAGGAATAGATCCAGTCTCCTGCATCAGGCCAGCATCACGGGTCAGCAGCAGCACAATGGACACAATCAACTCTGGTAGCAAAACACCTGAAAAATGAAGAAACAGGATGCTTTGCAATTGAAAATGCCTTTAGAGACTTCAGAAGTCAAAAAAACATCGGATAGGTTTGGAGTGACATTAATATAACGGATTGTCTAAATCTAAACAGAATTGTCATTATTAGATGAATTATTCCTTTAGATGATAGAATCATTCTAAAGCTATAATTTAAATTTGGTCAATTTTATATAGTAACATATATAGCATTTTTACCTGTGAGATCTCCCTCAAGGACACGTGCCACCTCTGCAAAGTGACGATGACTGTTGAGGGCGATGCTGGTGGCCACAGGAAGGATATCTCCAATGTGCGTGCACAGCAAAGCCATGTACTTCTTCAAAAGAGAGCCCACTCCCAGAATCTCTGAATGACTCAAAGCTGTGACAGTAAAAGATACGGTTAAATGGATGCTCAAATACCGGCTTTAACAAAATACCTGAAAAATTAAGTTATTGTACTCACTGTATCCTCCCACACCCACAGTGCCACTGACCCCCACGTACAACTTGCAGACCAACAGCCTCTGAAAGCGCAGCAGTAGATCCAGAGAAGCAGAGCGCTCCTTGCTGACCTGCTCTGTGTCTTGGCAGTTTGAGATTCGTCGTGCCACCTCCTTAAGACGAGCTATAGTCTGCGAAGCAATGTTTCTGCAAAACAAAATCCAAGGAAGGGTGTTACCACGAGCTGATGACGTACAGTTGATTAAAGAAGGTTACATTCCGCTTAAACCCTCTTAAAGATTCCAGATGTTTCATGCAATGAAAACTGAATCACTGCAGTACCTGAGCAGCTGTTGAACCAGCTGGACCAAGGGAAGGCTCTGCTTGTTTGCCGACTCATATATGCCGGTGTTGATGAGGTCTTTGTCCAGCGTGGTGCGACAGCGATGCAGAGAGGAGGCGCTGGCTTCTTGCTCATCGATTTCCTTCTCTTTCTGTGCCTCTTTTTTAGCCTCGATATCCTAGAACAGAGAAAATAGAGATACACAGATGTCAGAACAAAACAAAAGCAAGCAAAGATTAAAATCCCAAAACCAAACTAAACTAAGAACAAAGCCAAAGAAAGCTTAAAAAACAAAACAAATAAAATTTAATTAATTAAAACGGGGGGGGGGGAAATAAAATAGCAAAACAACAAAACAAAAATTAAACAAAGATTTCAGTTTCAGATAACATATTACACAATCATTTAAAATTTGAATGATTTCTGACACTTTTCCCTCAGGGGTCATGAATCAGTTTCCTCTGTCTGGTTTTTGGCAGTGCTCTGTTGGAGATCTAAGGCATGGAGGGTGAATAAATGATGAAGTGACTAATGAATAAAACATGCTGACCCGGATCTCAGCCGTGATGGCAGCATTCAAAGCGGACTCCAGCCCTCCGTCCGCCATCAGACTACTAACCAAGAGGTCGATCATGAAGCGACGTCCAGGACTTACACTCATCTCATTAGCAGATGCTTAAAAAAAAAAAAACAGAAATGCTTTTGAACAACATTGTAATTGAAACAAACATGACCTAGACTGCTTGTTTTTTTGTTTGCTTGTTGTTTTGCACATTATAGCAGATTCTAATTGGTGCTAATATGTTATGTGCCAATTGCACATAAAGACTGGTAATGCAGCACCATGAAAGAGAAAAAACACTTACTATTGATAAAGGTAAGAACTGACCTTTATTACTTTTAGGAACTGACCTGCATTGGGCAGCAGTGAGGACAGAGCTCTTGCTCTTTCCTCTGCAGTGGGCAGTAGAACTGACCAGCCACTCTGGAGCACGGCCTGGGCAGCCGCCTGCACAGTGTTTAAGACCCCGGCGTTGCTGGCCAATGTCACCACCGTCTGCTTGAGGTTATTAAGCAATCCACTTCCCAGACCCAGACCGAGCTCCTCAGGGTCCACCTGGTTACTGATGGCTGCATGGAGCTGGAAGAGATACCATACAAATACAATATTCAAGGTGAACTATTTTAGGAGGACATACCATTCAGACAGGAATCTTGGAATAAATCAGTGTAAATTCTGTCATTTACATAGCAATAACTGACCTGTAGTCTGAGCAGATTGAGAGCAGCCACAACCATGCACTCTTTCTCCTGTGGCGGTGGCCAATCAGAGCTGCCGTCCATGCCTTCGCTGACCTGCCGAAGCAGCAGGTCCAGCTGGTCAAAGGTCATAGTGCAAACATCCACCACAAATGGTACACGAAGCCCTACTGACCACTCAGAGCATGACGACCATGCAAAACTCTAAGAAACAGAATGCGTGAAAGATAAGTAGTAAGCAGTCAAAAGCAGAATACAAAGAAGTACATTCTGGTGATAGACAGGTTATACCTGGCCAGGGCCGCAGGAGATGCCTACTATGTGTTTGGAATTAAGGCCCGGCAGGGCTTTAGGCTGCTTTTTATTGGAGAAGAGTGTGTCAAAGTGCTGTAGTTTATCATTACTGCCCCAGCTGTGCACCTCCCCTTCTTCTGTGAGGGCCAGGCAGTGTGTAGAGCCAACTGCTACATCCACCACCCTCTTACCTGAATAGATAAAAAAAATAAACATTAAAAGCAGACTTGAGATTCGAAATTAAATTGATAACTGGTGATCAAGTCGAAATAAACCATATTTAGAAATATATGTTCTTAGAAAGTAACATAATATGCCATTTTACTTCCATTATGTAACTTTTACAAGTGAAACGACTAAATATTTAATAGCCAAAAGAATTTGTGGAGAGACATGTTTTGCTACATGCCTAAATATTTGGTTATTTTGTTAAAATAAAGCATACAGTAAGCTACATCATTGCGAAGATATGATGGTGTTATTTAGCATTAATCCTATACTCCTATTATATTTATTTATATTTTAAATGAGTTCTTCTTCACTTCTTTTTTTTTATCGTAAGTTTTAGAAAATTTGTTGTGTGACACATACATACATATATACACACACACACACACAAAGTCAGGTCCATAAATATTGGGACATCGAAACAATTCTAACAATTTGAAACTTTAACTGCAGACTATCAGCTTTAATTTCAGGATAATTACATCCAAATCAGGTGAACGGTGTAGGAATTACAACAGTTTGCATATGTGCCTCCCACCTCCCACAAAAGTAATGGGACATTTGGCTTCTCAGCTGTTCCATGAGATAGAGCAAACCCATCAAAGAGATAGAAAAAAACATTAGGTGTGGCCAAAACAACTGTTTGGAACATTCATAAAAGGAAGAAACGCACCGTTGAGCTCAGCAATACCAAAAGACCTGGACTACCACGAAAACACCTGTGGTGGTTGACCGAAGAATTCTTTACCCAGTGAAGAAAACACCCTTCACAACAGTTGGCCAGATTAAGAACACTCTCCAGGAGGTAAATGTATGTGTGTCACAGACGAAAATCAAAAGGCACATATGCAAACTGTTGTAATATATATATGTATGTGTGTGTGTGTGTGTGTGTGTATATGTATACACACACACACACACAACTTGACTTAAAAACCTAAAATGTTTTGTGAAAACGCAATTATTGAAAACAATGGAAAATACTGAACCTTGTAGACTGTCAAGTAGTTTGGGATAGCGGACGTGTTCGTCAGTGCCGTGGCCGAGTCTTTGATTGTCTCCTTTGCCCCAGGTGTAAACTTGTCCATCTTTAGTAAGAGCTACAGAGAACTGGCTCCCACAGCACACCTTCAGGATATCCAAGTCCTGTAACTTCTCCACAAGTTTTGGCGTTTTGCATCCATCACTGCCCCCACGGCCAAGTTTACCATAGTCCCCATCACCCCATGACCACACCTGACCTGTAAAAAGCATGAGGGAGAAATTATCCTGTCATCCACTCATCATCTCAAAACCACTTCTGAATGTGCCCTTATCAGACATTGTACCATTCTCAGTCACAGCGAGGGTCTGAGCATCTCCACTTCCACAGGCCACATCGATCACCTTAAGCCCCTTTAGTGCAGTTAAAAGCATGGGAGTGGTCTGGTCCTCACTAGAGCCTTTAGAAATAAAACATACAAACATCATTTAACTTTTTCCTGAGGTAAGAGTCTATATAAATCTTGTTATAAACAGCAGAGGAATTTTTGCTGGGTTTATATTGGAGATGTTACCATGGCCCAGCCTGCCGTAGTTTCCTCTGCCCCATGTGTACAGCTCTCCATCTGCTGTGATTGCTGCACTGTACGTGCTGCCACATGCAATGTGAATAACTTGCTTCCCCGCTGGCCTCCCTGAGAATACTGCAATCATGGTGGGTTCTTCTAAATACCTGTAGAAGCACAACAAGTACATTCAATTTATGTTTTAAGATTCTAGAACTACATTTTGTTTTTAAAATTACTCTGGCTCTCTGGAATAGTTGGTTTTGACTGGACAAATTACAGCACTGAACGCTAAATGATTGCTGTTTATTGAAAACATTTGAGTTTAGCCTTAGATGACTTTTGCATTCATTTATTTTCCCTTAAACATGACATGCATTTATACCACTCAATGGTTTTCCTGTTTAATTTTTTTTTTTCAGCAGGGATAAATTCAATTGATTCAAAGTAAGAGTAAAGTCACATATTTCTAAACAAAATATATTTTTCTACTTTTGGAGCCAACTCTGCTCTTCCTGTCTAAACAAAAATGTGAACATAATATTTTTACTTAAAGTAAATGTATTAATCTATAAAACCCTGAAAAAAAAAAATTTATCAGCGGACTTATAACAAGAAATCAGTAAATTAGAATAACTTTTGAAAGATCAAAAATCTGTTCATTTTAAAGCTAGGTTTTAAAATAAAAAGGTGATAAAGAAAAACTGAATATTTTAAATTGTAATAATACTTCACTATATTACCGTTTTATGATATTTTCAACAAATAAAACAGCCTTGGAAAGCATTATGAACACTTTAAAGATCTACTTGCAACTTCTGAGCTGTTGTGTATATATGGTCTAAAATATAATATTAAAAGTTTGATGATGTTGATGTGCTCTTACGTAGTGTCCCCTTGTCCCAGCCTGCCTCCATCACCACAACCCCAGGAGAACACCTCCCCATTGACTGAAAGTGCCAAGTAGTGCTGCCCATCCGGGTGAGCCGCAAGCTTCATTATTTTCCTGGATGACAATGCGTGGACTAGCATAGGGGTCTGACAAGAAAAATCACAGGTTAGTATAGTGCACAGATCCAAAATAAAGATACAATACACAGACACAATTACATAAATCTCTAAAGTATGTGAGAAAAAAAACACAACTTTGCATTTAGCTAAAAAAATGAAGGACTCACTAGTGTAGTGCTTTTGTAGTTTTGTGTGTAGACAGCACCAGTGATGGTCAGGATGAGGAAACCCTTTTCTGAGCAGACTATCTGCGTGACGCCCAGGTTTGACAGTGCCTTGCACTGAATTGGTCCATTCACATTAGCGTAAGGCTTCCATCCAAGCAGACCCCAACCAATCACCTCCTGCAGGGTACCCTAGAAGAGGAAAAACATGAAGAAATTTTGTTTTACAGATCATAATCACAAACAAGAGTTCCCTGGGGCTTCCTAGGGATTCATTGTGCTCTAGAGTCAATAAGCAGCTTCAATGCAAACAATAAAACGTAGGACTTTACGCAACCGTGTTGCGTGATTAAGGCGACACAAAGCTGAGTCACTATTATGTCCTATATGACACTAAAAAAATGCAAATAAAAGGTCAAGACATGCTTAAACGTGCTGCATTAAATACCTTGTTGGATGTGGGCGAGCTGCACTGCGGGGGGCTGCATGGGGCTGCCAGGCGGTCCAAGTGTGCCATAATGACTACAGCTGTCTGCCGCAGATCAATGGCCAGGTCATTATCTTGAGGCAGTGTAAGGTAGCGCAGAAAACTCTCATTTGGGCTCAGAGGGGCAGAAAGGATCTGACAACACAAGTGGCAAGACATGAAACCTCGAAAAACAGTGCAGTTATAAAAAGGATTCAGGGATTCAAATCTCACCTCAATCTCCTCTTCAGGAACAGGCTCCTCCTTGCTGCTGTGGATGTTCTGGAAGCGCTGGAGGAGGGGCAGTAAGGGGGCACTGGTGCCCTGGGTCGAGCGCTCATTGTCCATCTCTCTTGTTCCACTGTCCCAGAGCCGCAGCAGCAGCAGAACCGCAGACAGCAGTTGACTACAATATAAACACACGCAAAAGCCAGTTTTTCAAAGATCAAAAGTCTCAGAAAACGCATGTGTAAGGTCCAAAATTAACATTAGGTAAGGGCCAAGTGCGAGTAAATTTATCAAAAAGAATTTTGGACAGTGTTCGTTTGTAACATAGTGCTGAATACCTGAGAGTTCCTCGCTGCACTGCAAGCTCCAGCAGGATGGCCAGGGCCAAGTGCTGATCCTGCAGAGGAATGTTACTGGGCGCTTTTCCACTGGCACTTCCATGGATGTCACTGAAAAACAACATTAGTGTAAAATGAGCTTAAATGGAGCTTTAGGAATGTGTAGGTTTATAGATGCTAAAAATACAGTTTTTAAAAAGGAAGTAAATACTTTGTTAAGCATGGATGCTTTAAATTGATCAAAAGTTACAGTAAATACATTTATAAAAATAAATAAAAAATTGTTTCAACTGATATTAGAAGGATTTCAGTAGGATTATGAGACACTGAAAACTGGAGAAATGGCTGCTGAAAATTCAGCTTTGCCATCACAGGGATAAAATACATTACAATTAAATTAAAATGAAATTAATCACAATAAAATTAGTTATTTACTGTACTGTATTTTAGATTAAATACATGTAATCTTTGTGGATCTTGATGCACGTTTTCTAGTTAGAAGTTAACAACGTATTACACAGGAATTAATATTGCTACATCTGCATTTGGGAATAGCTGCATAGATGAATGACTGGCAAACCTGAGGAATTTGGTAGCCCTCTCGACCACCTCCAGCCAGACGGGTGACACTGTGCCCTCATCAAACAGGGTAGCTTCTGGGAGAGCTCGCAGAGCATCCAGAGACTCCTGCAGTAACTCACTGCACAGGTCTGCATCATCACCTGACACGCCACAAACAATTAATGAGTGTGAATACAAGACTTTTTCCATACAGTATACATTTTAAGGCTGCCATTATCACAGAACTTTGGCTACCAGACAGTCAAAAGACGTTTATAAAGAAGTTTTGTTCTCATCAAAAGCACAGCCACATTACAGCAAGACATATTTGGCTTCTGCAGCACATCTCATGCCGTTCCTTTTTAACACACTGCCCTGAGCATTACACTTCATGTCATATCAAGTTAAAAATAGTCAAGAGTTTTTAAAAAGCCGTGTCTGATTGGGACACATTTTTACTTCCTTTTCTTACTTAGAGATAGTCCAGGTTATTTTTTGACAGGATCAGTCCTCCATAATCTCCCTTTAGTCTTAAACTAATGAAGTCCTCTAATTTTCAGACATTTAGGGACCGAAATCATAGTATGATTACTGTATTACTTTTATGTCATAACAATGAAAAAACAAAGATTTAATATTAAATCCTATAAAGTTTACATGATAAAGCTTTAAATGTTTTAAATGAAAAAAAAAAATAAAAATCTCACAGACAAATGGGTAAAACCTATGATAGTGGCAAATGAGTATTTGGTATGAAAGTAATTCATCTTTTAATGTGTCATAAACTAATTTTAACTGATTTAAAGCAGTTTTACATTCATTTTTTGGGGTTAAAACCCTTTTTATCTTTGGCCTATGTATGCATGTACGCACAAAGCAATAGTTTATTGGAATATTGGGTTTATACAACATAGCTCAACAGCTCAAGCATATGAACAAGGAGACAAAACAGAGTGTCTTTTTGAAACCCTCTTTTACTACTTTTTTTTCCACCACAGATTGAAATCTCAGTTCAACAGTTTACCAGCTGAGCCCAAGCCTCCAAACTTTAGAAATAGTCAAAAAATAAAGTGGAGTCGCTTCATTGGAGCACACTATATTACATTGAGTCCAGTATTATGAGAGAAAGCACCTGAGATAGCCTATTAATTGCATCTGATATTTATTGTTCACAAACTTAGTTTGAACGTCTACTGAGAAAAGCAATATTTTTGCCTTTGTTCTTTTAAAAGTTATGGGGATTTCCCATGACAGCGATTTGTTTCCCTATGGTTGCGTCTCATAATGCTGTTATAAGTAATAAATAATGTGTGTCAGTCCCTTTTAATATAAAAGTCCTTGTGACTTCCCAACGATGCTTTTTCTCTGAAGACAAAATTATAAATCACGAACCCTTTCACAATAACAAATATGGCATATACAGCGCTCTACTTAATATAGGTTTTAATAACATAAAACTAAAAATATATGAAACTTAAAAAGGCAAATTGATTTCTCGTGGATCAAGTAATATACTAATAAGTCCATAGACTACCCATTTAATATAACCAAAATGAATTATGCCTATACTACATAAAGAGTCAGTAGCACTATAATATATATATATATATATATATGTATTTTTTATTTTATTTTTTTGGTGGATGGTCCAGTTAATTTAAGGAAATGTGTCTTATTTGATTATACAACTAACAAGAAAACAAAACAATAATAGTCTCAAAACAGCACAACTAGCATTATAAAACATCATTCCAGCAGTACAAATCAATACGGTCCATGATCTTTAAAGCAGCTCACTGCCTTATTCTTAAATGACCTTCTAAGGGTGGAGTGTAAATATCGTAAAGCAGGCCTTCTCCAGACCATTATAGCATTCAGCTCTATGTATGATCTCTGATATCTCTTCCCCAATAAAGACATGGAAACCTGACAACTATAAACTTTATCACAGGATAAACATTCCCCCTTCCTTTCATACATCTGCCTGGTCCTATTCCAACCCTCATATTTTCTCTCATATTCTCACAACTATGGCAGTTCAGCTCGAATCCAGCTCTCGGCTGTTCAATGGAATGTGCATATGGATCCGGTTTCAGGGCGGCTTATATCCCGGCCCAGAGAGGCTGTATCCACCCATTCCCTGTGGACACATCTAAACAGATCACAACTATATCTCCCACCAGTCTCTAACCTTCTGCTCAGACTCAGGGTTTCATCTACAAGCAGAACAGAACATTTTTGCTTACATTTGCTTTCAACTCTGGATTAAACTGCAGAGTCAACCCTTAGCATCACCACTTCCTACCTGAAGCGAAGATTAATGAACAGCCCAACAGAAAAACTATTTCACATGCTTCATATTAAGCTAATAAAATCAATTATTTGACCCAACAACTGTTGTACACCTACGCCACATAAAAAGGTTTGACAGAAATGTATTTAAGCCCATTAGAAGTCACTAATATGTCACACTAGATCAATACATGAGTCAATTATACGTCTTCATATGCGTCGTGTTTATTAATGCTTGTGTCAATATTTCCAAGAACCTGGTTCCGGAGAGATGGGATCTGGTTATCAATAGTCTGTCTTTGGATGTCATTTAACATGCAAACTGGTCTGATATTAAAAGGGGATTAAGCGGTATAATACAAAGTGACCTACACATTATACGGAATGATTTGTGAACAGGTGATTTGTATATAAATATAACCTCATATGAGCCAAAGAACAATTGGAGACTCAGCTGTAAAGTAGCAGCAAATCCTCCGCTAATGCTAAACCACTCTTTCCAAGAATTTGATTTTAAAAGGATCACACTGACAAACAAACAGATGCCATTAAAACTTTGAAAACAGAAGTGCTATTGTAATCACAACCCATTCAGGCAATGGATGTTGGGTAATGTGCTAGTAACTTTCATGGCTTATCAAACCATGCTGGAAATGGCTTACCAGATCTCCAGGCTCGGCGAAGAAAGGCAAAGGCAAAGGAAAGAGCTGCTCTTGATCCCACCCTGGCCAAACCCTCCACTCCTTTACTGACAGGCCGAGCACTGAAGAAACAGACACAAACATTTCGGTCTATTATTTTCGTTGCTTTAATTTAAAGCAGTTTCAATTGTAATGTAATTTCGATCAAAGCTCTGTTCCTCATACCTTTTGTTGTCGACGGCAGAGAGCGGAGGGCTTGGGGGACTCTTCCAGCGCACTTTGTACTTTTCCTCCATCATACTGTGGGTGAGTGAGATGAGGTAGCGCTCCAGGATCACCAGTCTCTGGCTCAGACGCAGAGCGGAGAGTGTGCTCTTAGCCGTCTGTGAAGACAGCTTCTGTTGGTCGTCAACCAGTGCCATCAGACAGTCCTTCAGCTCTCCAGTTTCTGAAAAGAAAAAAAGAGAACCAATTTTTTTTAGGGTCATTCCATTTTTATGTGTTTTGCTTTGTATTTAGCATTTGAAATTTTCATTTGTTGTGCTTGTTTGTGTTGTGAAGCGCTTTGAGAAGGAAATTTCTAAAAGGCGCTATACAAAATAAATGTATTACTTTATTATTTTAAAATGTAGTAAAACAAAAATATGTTCTAAAAAAGTGTTCTAATATATCAATTTTTATTTGTAAAAGCTTTTTATAAAATATATAACAGCTGATATAGTCAATATAATAATATAATAAAAAGGTTTATTTAATATAAAATAAAAAACAATACTGTGGATATATGTCATTGGTACACAATATTATCCGTTTATGTCATAAAATTAATATAATTACATATTTATAATATAAATATAAACGCATTGTATTATAATGTTTTATCACCGGTTATTTTAAATACATATGATTTAAAATATGTCAGTGTACAATATTATATATTTGTCATATAATTAAATACATGAAAATATAGTTAGACAAAATATAGTGTCAGATATAAATAGGCACATAGGGATATATCACCCGTTTTATTTTTTATTCATATAATAAAAAATAAATATATATATTGTGTTGTGGTGTGACATTGACCTAATATTTTAGTTTCAAAATCATAACACAGTACCTAGACTACTTAAATGGGCTCTTTAAACTTTTGCTACTCCAATCCCTGACTACACGAAGGTTATGAATAGCCTTAGTTTGATTAATGGCATAAAGCCTAATTCTTGATATTATGATAACACTACTTGTATCTCAGCATTGTACCAATTAACTAAAAACTATGTTCTGTTTATGTGAAATACAATTTCAAGTTGCAAAGCCTACAAAATGCAAGTCTATATGGAACTGAATCTAGTAGTAATGATGCTGTATAACAATGTTCGCTTCAATTTGAGTCCTTGAAGTGCATTCCAGTCTAAAGCCTTCATTATGCTTGCCTGAAACGGTCTGCCTGGCTCCACTGCACTGTTGTTACGGATGTACATGCATTCAACTCTTCGCAGCCTCTGGATAAAAGCCTTATACAGGCAGACAGGGTGAATTAAAATAGCCGATCTGAAATCCACTTAAGCCTTATGTAAGCCAAGCTGCCTAACCCTCACAGGCCCTGAAGCAATGTGGTCTGTACAACAGCACTAAGAGGTTAGAGAGCATGGTACTGAATGAGAAAAATAAAGGGTTTGAGCATGTCATATAAAGATAAGGAACAGCTTTTACTTCCACATAGCTATTTGACCATTTATTTTGCTTTAAACAGCCTCCCACTGAAACTTAAAAGCACTTTTTCATTTCCTGCGATTCAATATTATGCTTCTAGTATAGCGGTTGGTGCAGTTATCAGTAAATGTCCTCTTTTTCAATACCACTTTTAGAACAATAGAGAGATGACAGGAAATGATAGGGCTCTTCTACTGGTCTCTTTCAGGGGACAGATGATCTAGATCAAAACTCACTTTAAGGCCATTTTACTAAAAGAAAACCAAATCTACAATTCATATATTTAACTTCCAGTCAGTGTGAGAATAAAATTGCCATCTGATGTGTTTCTTTTATCTAACACAGGGAATAAATGTTAAAATGAAAATGAATTATTCACTTGTCTATAATCATCCATTCAGTCCAGTTTCGTCTTTCACATTATTCTGTCAATTACTCTACAGTTCAAACGTTCAGGGTCAGTATGGTTTGTTTTTCGTTGTTGTTTGTTTGTTTTTTATACATTTTTATCCAGGAACTAGGGTTGGGCGTTGTCGTCCCAATTTGGCATCGTACGATGTCTAATGCGAAACATCGCGATGGACGATGGCATTGTCCACGACTGGCAAAAATAACAGTGTTTGTGCGAGCAGGTGAGAGATGATCGCGCACAGGAATGATCGCGAGGGTTTGAAATGACATCTTCGCATGTACATCTGTTTTCCTCTTGCGGAAATGATTTACCGTGCTCGCCAGCATCAGTGGTGCGCTCGCTTATTAATGCCATGGATTTGCCGCCATAAATTAAGCGTGTTTTTCGTGAGCTGGTTGCCGCTGCTGCGGCGGGGCGGAGGATCACAATGCCGGCTCAGCATCGTGATGTCTATCGGCCATCGGTGATGGTATTGTCTATCGACCCAACCCTATCAGCAAGAATAGAATTAATTGATCCAATTGGACAGTAAAGACATTCATAATATAACAAAGGTTTTTCATTATTTTTTAAAATGCTATTTATGTCAACTTTCTATCCGTCCACAGAATCCAACATTTTACATGAGGAATAATTTTAAAAGTAATTTATCTATTAATTTCTCCATAATCGTAAGAAAAAGTAGGCGTTCATTGTCCTTCACTTTATTCTCTGAATTAATCTACAGTTCAAAGGTTTGGGGTCAATTTTTTTTTTTTTTTTTTAAATAGAGAAATTAGTGCTTTTATTTAACGAGAATGATCGAAAGTGACAGTAAAGACATTTAAGGTTTTTATGCTATTTATTGAAACTTTGTATCCATCAACAGAACAACAGGATTTTAAACAAATTTAACATTGATAAAAAATAAGATATATGTTTATTGTGTTTGAAATCATTATATCAGAATGATTTCTGAAAGACCATGTGATGCTGAAGACACGACTTTAAACCTGCCTACTCTAAACTTTAATAGTATTTCACAATAGTACTCTTTATTTTAGTCAAATAAATGCAGCCTTGGCGAGCATAAAATAACGTACATGTGTACCTTAGATTATTAAGCAAAAACCTCGTAATTTAAATCTCTTAAAACACCATGGTTTGGCTCAGTGTATCCAGCACTGAACACAGGAAGGATGGGCTCTCTCAATGCAAAAACAAAATGTTATGGACATAGTATTATGCAATCGGGTGATATAGGAAATCCTGCTGATGCGGGCACCCTCTCTACTCCCATGTGCTGTTCATAGGAGGCCTATGTGGCTTTCCATCAACATGTTCTTATCACCACCCACCAGAAAGCTGCTCCACCTAGACCCGTCTGTAAACACACAGGGCCTACAACCACACACAGGGCAAAAATAATCTCACAGACAGTATGTTCAGTCACCCGAACCCCAAACACCTCACGCGCCAAACAGAAAAAACACACACAAACGAAACACATGCAGGGTAACGCATACTGTGTGCGTGTCTGCCAGAGGAGTAGGTCACCTGTGTGGTGACAGGGCTGAATAACTGGGCCACATTTAGATGTGGCAAATCCATCTGCTATCCTACATTACAGCACTCTGCTGATGAGAAACTTGGCCAATGGAAACTGCTCAAGGGTTTGCACTTAGATGTCATGTGCTGAGGAGGGAGAACAACGTATGAAGTTAAGAGTGCTGTGTACGATTAGGTGCAGGATGACACATGATGATGTTTAATACTTAAACGGAAGCAGTAATTCATATTTTCTTCTATATTGTGCCCGAGGGAAAAATGTTAAAACGGCTCCATGGCATGCAACTAAATAACTGAGAACAAGAAGTGTTTTTTGGACATGTTTCTGTGCACGTGGGAAATCTATGCAGATTAAGCCGATGCTGTGTGAGTGGGATGACCGTGCAAGATGACAGTAAGAGGATGCAGTAATCAGCATGTTGATTTCAGCACTCTCTATTTGAACCGAGAGAATGTCATTAAATATCACCACCCACCTGGCTGCCTCCCCCAGTCCCACATCTCAATGATGGAGTGATGGAAAGATGAAGCCGCCACCTCCTCCTCTTCCTTCTTTTCCTTATCGTTTGTATCATCTTTCTTTTGGGTACAATCAGCACAGTCCTCTGAGAAGTGGATACATTTCAGACATTTAGAAAAACTAAAAAGCTTTAAAAAAAGAAACTAACCTCACAAATATATGGTTTTTAGGTTAACATGGCTTTTTACCTGGATGGGCTTCTTCTCTGTCAAAGACAATCTCTCCATCCTTTACCATCTCGTTCCACATTTCGCTCAGTCCTTCCTGGGAGAAGGCTCTCTGTAACACATAAGAGATAATATTATAGCTATATAATCTTTTTCAATTAATTTCTAATACATATAAAGTACTGTACATCGCTAACAACCATTATTAACTGACCATCACAGTCTGTAACATTTCTATTTCGGCCAACAAGTCAGCCCATTAAAATGCCACCAAAGGCTCACAGAGGACTTAGCAATAATTACTGAAATTCAGAGCCCAGACTCAAGTTTCAAATGTCAAAAATTAATTGACACACAAGACTTCCAACTGTAAAAAGCAGAGAGACTTTCACAACCACAGAGCTGAAGCTAATAACAGCTACAGCACCTTGAGCAATACTCCAGATAAATGTCAGAGAGACCCAAACATACACAGATACATATAAACAGCATTTTGGGGTGTTGATTTCATAAGACATTACTTCACTACTACCAGGAATCATTACTAAATTCATCTAGTGTTTTGAAACGTAGTCTGGTGTACAATTATTCACAGCACATGCATTTTCCCCTTCAAAACAAGGAGGGATATTGTTTTGCAAACAAGAGGTCAATAATGATATAGCAGTATGGCACATGTACCTGCATTCAAATTTAGCAAATGGGATATTTTTTTAGGCCAATCTGTTTGGTGTGACGAATGAAAAATGTAAAAAGGGCATGTAATGGGAAACCATCATTTTCAAAGAATTGGGCAGAACGGGAGAAACAAAATGGCTGTGTAATGAAAGGGTTATTGTACAATTCACAGCACTAACTCATTTTTTCCTTAAAGAAGAAAAAAGAAAGTACTATATTTGATTGTACTAAACTTGTCAATAACAAAAATAAATTAATTTTGTCTCAATACCCAGCCCTACTTCTTATAATATAATATAATATAATATAATATAATATAATATAATATAATATAATATAATATAATATAATATAATATAATTAATATAAGGGAGAGACAGACAGACAGACAGATAACTGCAGCACACTAAGGTCTCAAATAATAATGCAATACACAGCAGAATGCATCAGGGGCAGTGTGGAGCTCAGACAGTGCCACCCCCCCCCCACACTCACGCTTCAATGTTGATGCACAAGGCACTTCCGACAGGACAGTTACCAGCGACTTACAGTACTCTACACTCAGCATTGACGGGTCACATTTGAGCAGACAAGAGTGTATCCCTGTAATATCTTCATAAACATTGTTTCACAGTGCTGAGCTGTCTATTACTTAATAATTTCTTTCCACAACAAGACCACCCAATTCTACATAAGTATATTTTTACTCCCCCTTTGGCTACACCATACTGAATAAATGGAGTATATTCCTTACACATAGCATGTGAGTGGTAAACTAAACCAGCGTATAGTACTTTGACAATCTGACAGTGATTCTGTCAAACATGTACATGCTATTGAATCGATCAAATACGAAACACGTCTGTTCTGGTAGCATGTTGCGCACTATTCAAACCCCAGGAAAACATTTGTGAAAATAGCACTAGCTGTCTACCTATTCCCATAATTCCCCATACCTACTTATTACACGTATCCACCTCTGCAAATGGAAAGGTAAAATATTCATATGAACTGCAGCGCCTGACAGATCCCAGATAGTAAGGACACACAAATGCAGACGCTCTTCAGCCGCTATTTGTCTGTGGTAATAGACACCTCACACTGTTAAATTGTGGGGTGTGCCACCAAAAATGGCATTAAAAGCAAGCGTTGCCCTTTATTCTCTTCTAGCAAAAGCGGATTCCTGCTGAACGCTGCTTTATTTAGGCCTACACTGATCGTTATTGGAACGTGCTCTCTCCAATTCATCATGACTACGGCTTAATTCACTCTGCCGAGGTTTTCGACTGAGGACGTCCCTTCAGAGTATTATCAAACCAATATTTTAAGGATGGGAGAAGTGAGGGCTGTGTTTAAAAAGCTCATTGGGTCTGATTTGAGAGATACAGCTTTCACTTTTTCCCCCAAAGTGAGTTATGACTATATTAAGAACATCTCAAGCCGGGAGTGAAATCAATTCCGTTGTGAAAATATGCAGGGCTAAAATCAGATCAAACTCTCAATTATGTGCTGCTGAGGGATATTTGCCCAGGCAAATTGATCCAGTATTGACAATTAGCACTTAAGGTGACCTTTCATAAGGGCCATTTGTTTCTGCTTTATGCAAGTGACTGAGTAAAGCAACAAAAAGGAATAAGTAAAAACAAAACACAAACCCATAAAACCCAAAACCTTTAGAATAGCAAACGCAAAGGTGACACCAGAAAGCTTTTTTTTTGGCCTATGTTTCCATCTTGGTCTCTGCTCGCATCAATTGGAGCTCCCCTCATGCTGGGGGAGAAGGCAGTGGACAAAAGCGGCCGAGCCTGAGGTCCTTTATGGTGCTGTGCAATTGACTTCCTCCTGAAAGGGCTGTCGCCGGGAGCTGACCCGGCCTTCTTCGCACACACACAGAGCGCAAGTTCCTCGAATCCACGGCCAACGCTGTGTGCTCAGTGTGAGGGTAACAAGCAGTCGCCAGTTTCCTTTCAGCAGACTTTAGAGGTCGAAAGGCTCTCGTTGGAAATCAAATGGCTCAGGCCGACACGCATAGAGAAATGGAAAAAGGAGCCACACAGGACGGTAGCATTTTACCAAGAACTGATTTATTCTTTAAGAATGGATGTGTATCACACGGCCAGCTTGTTTAAGTGGCTCGATAAAACCTCCCATCAGATATATGCTCTGTGGTTGTTCAAACGCTTCATAAAATCCTCATCTTTATCTCTATCGTGGTTCCTCACCTGCACCGACAGATGACCCTCAAGGAGTCCTCTCCATCCATCTTAACTTCAACAGAACGCATCTTTACTTTAGGATTGAAACTTTTTTTCACCATTTTTTATGGCCTCTCAGCCCCTCATCCCCGTTCCACACGACTCCACCCTTTCTTCTGAAGAAAAATATCCTTATCTATCACGAGCAGGTGATAAGTCTCGAGAAAGCGTCACTGTGCAGCACTTCTCCTTATTGATATCTGGGATCTACTAAGTCATCCACGCCATCTCTGAGTGCACTACCCTCTGGTCCCTTCAGCCCTGAGCAAATCACGTTAGCCCTTCTTCCTGCAGGAGCGCCCTGGGGTGAGCTACATGAATAACATCTATCAACACCCTCAAGTGGAAAGCTTGAGGTTTGGGGGAAGTGGGGATCTTAGCTGTCAGGCGAAAAGTGTTAAAGGCAACACTACTATCTAACGGCTGTGGGTGTGAGAGTGAAGATAAAGTGTGTAGGTGGTTGGTTTGGTGCGTGTAAAAAAGGAAGTGGAGGGATCAGGGATTAATTGCTCAGGGATTTACGATCGCAGTTTCAGGTTCGTAATATGATAACACCGATTAATTATTGCGGTAACAAAGGATGTGTTTCTGTCAATATTGCAAGGAAGTAAAACGACAGCAAAAACAACGGGGGAAGAGACAGGGAGGAAGTACAAAAAATGGTCTTGCTTCATTAAGAGGCAGAGGTAAGGAACAAATTATGGAGAGATCATTTACTATGTGACAGGGGAAGGGAAGGAGAAAGAAAGAAAGAAAAAAAAAAACTTAATCTTTGTCCGGCTTTCGTATTCTCTGCCGTCTTCCTCCTGTCTTTCTCATTTGCTACTTCACAGATTCATCCCTTTTCTGCTTTTTAAAATTTCATGACTGAAAATAGGTAATTTAATCTTCATTAAACATACAAGGCTCACTTTCTCCTCTGCCTGAGCGAATTAACTAGTAGACCAGGGGCAGAATAGACACTGGGGTTCAAATCCCATAACCCTAGCATGCATTATATCACGGCATCTGTTTTTAATAAGCCATTTCTCCATAAATCAAAGTGAAACAGGAATCCCTGAACCCAGGGAAAGTTTTGATGGACAAAAGAATAAAGGTGAAAGCCCAGGAAGGGAAGGTTGAAGATTTTAATGACTTGGAAAGGCAGTAAATAAATAAAATTGCCTCCCTCAGAAACCTGACTGATGTGCCTTTTGGGATGCCCCATATGAAAGAGCTACTCAGCCTGTGGTTTTCATCTGCGACCAGAGAAATCAATGCCAAGGATGTATGAGCAGCTACCTGTCTCTATCCAACAATCTCTTAGAGTACCCTTGGCATTCAAACAGAAGATTTTTCGTGCAGAGTGGACCAGCGGAAGCCTTCATCACAAAATACCACTTTCAAGGTTACCCCTGAGATCAGTGCAGGAACCCTAACGCACGCACAAAAAAAAAGTAGAAATACACTGTCAAACGTTTCTAAATGCATTGTCAATATCAACTAGGATAACCATATTTCCCATATCAATACAAAGAATTAAATCTCAAGTCTTTCAGTTGAACTCTCGAAGACTGTACACTCCACATCAAAGCAACAACCGAAGGACATTAAACTGCAGAAAAGTCACCGAAACACACATGCTACAAGTCAATTCATGCTTTTGTGTAAGCCTCTGCATCTCTGTTATACTTCCAGTCAGCAAAGTGAAGCATACTGACAGCAAAATATAGGTCAGATATGACCAGGGATCCTGCATTAAATCGGTCTTTCAGACCTCTTTTTCATCCTTCGAGTTTTAAATTGGTGACACTATTTAAAATGGATTAACTATTTACCGTATCTCCAACGGCACAGTGCTAGGGTCTGATCCTGAGCTGAAATGGCTGCATGCTCATGGTTGTGTTACCAGGTTACCCAAGTAAAAAGGCAGTCTGCTGCCCTAAGGCTGTAGCACGCTGACCTACATCAAAGCACCAATGCTTCAGAGCCTAATTAGTAGAACGTGTAAGCCTAGCGTTTTTGTCATGTTTGGCTGGTTTCTTTATTGTTACATGGATGATTAATGCAACTATACTGCAAATGCTAAATGGCAATCACTAAATCATTTGGCCGGAGATGACTGGTCGTGCTACTTATTTAAATTTTTTTAAGGATTCTGCTCTTCTAAAGCTGAATTTTAAAGGGATAGTTTTCACTAAAAGGAGACTTATGTTGTCATCATGTAACGCCAAACACGTGCACCTTTTATTCTGAGGTCACAGAAGTCCAAACAACCATTGTACCTTTGGGTGAACTATCGCTTTAACCACAAATCTGAGGTAGCTTCTAAATCGGCAAGCTTCAAAGCTTCTCCCCAAAGTGTTAAAACATATGCATGTTCTCAAATACATCCAAAAGTGTTTTACTATAAAGGTGCCTTAAATTATTAAATCAATTCTTGAAAGAACACCTACATTGTGAGTAAATCTATAACATATCTTATTAATGTCGTCTTTAGATATTGGTTAATAAATTGTTAGATTTCACTCGCCAGTGATTGAGTTAGAAGCTAAGAATAATTTCAGAAGAGACATTTTCACTGTGTGTTTCATACCATTGCTTTGCACTAGAACACTCTGACAGTGTCTGACAGGAAAAAAATAGATTAGCTCATTTATGAGGGTGTGGGAATTACAGAAAATTGGACCACAGACAGCTGCATTTTCCTTCTCCGTCTTCATAGTCCATGATTCCATTTCAATAGATTTGCAATGTAATATAAACTCTAGTTTGTAGGTACAAACTCACAGTCTACATAGAATAGGATGGTACATAGAATTGACACTTTACCTTCCTTACTATGTTTTACTGTCAAAATGACAATTATTCATTATTTTAGCCTTTGAATCTTTAAGACAAAGCAGAAGTCACTTCCTACTAGTTCCATTGGCAGTGGGCGGGATTAAAGCAAAACTAGTAATCCTGTTCGCTAACGCTCACCCATCACTGTCCACTCTTTAATATTCATGAGCCAAGCAGCCTGTCAGACCTTAGCGCATTTTATATTATTATTATTTGTTGAATTTGCATCATTCTTTTAGTACTATTGCTAGTCTTTTTACAGAAACAATTCTGTTCGGTTTAACAGACAAATGCTGATTTGTTCTAAAGGCATTCAAGCCACGGTACGCTCAGGATCAGGTCACTGAATCCGGAGCCCGAGAGCATTATGACATGTGCAAACCCCGCTGATCCAGACGCTGAATTCATACTGATATATTCTGAACGGTTCATGTAGCATATCAGTAAAACAGCAGAAAGCTACAAGATAAAACACATTCACTGACATCATAAATAATGTACACATTCACCAAAGGGCTCAGTGTGGTACTGAATATGCTTTATACAGGCATTTCTGTAGCTGTGCCATTCACAGGCATGCAAAGCATGTTGGTGAGGGGAATCTGTATCGTGCACACATTAACAAGTCATTTCAAGCATATAGAAAATAAGAAACTGGCATACACGCACTTTAAAGGCCCACACAGACTCTGTATGCGCAAGCGGTTCTAAAGTAGGCCAGGGCAGAGAAAGGCTAGAATCTATTAAAAAAGTGAGCATTTTTTGGTGCTCTGTGCAAGGGATGACACTTAAACAGAATGGCAAGCTTTATAAGAAGAGTAAAGAGAGAGAGAGAGAGAGAAAAAAAAAATCCATGAATGGGAATTAAGGAAAGCACTGACCCTTCAGACAGATCATTTCTATTCGCCTTTCTCAGGCGTGGATGTGCTGCCATGCTTTATCACTGCAAGGGTGCGGTAGTTAGGTCATCTAGAATGGCTAGAAACAGAAGAAACTAGTCTGAGCTCCGACTACTGGAGAGGATACAAACGAACTGCACGACTGCACTCCCCGATCAAAAGCTGATTTCCTCTAAATAACCCATAACACTATTTTAGATCATTCAGATCAATTCACTGATGGAAACTTTTTGGGAGTCAAATATTTCCAAGGCTTTGTTCACACTGCACTTCGATCACATGTGTGATTGTTTTTTTTTAGATTTCATTTATTCTTTAAACCAGGGGTCTCCAACCCTGCTCCTGGAGAGCTACCGCCCTGCCGATCTTAGCTCCAACCATGCTCCAACA
>JAUMHG010000041.1:12232562-12254328 GCA_032359395.1 Enteromius anoplus | reverse complement strand
TTGACTCGAGACTTGATGGTAAAGACTTGAGACTTGCTTGTACTTGACCATATGTGACTTGTCCCCATCTCTGGTATTTATATATACTTAATATACACAGTGCATACAAATATATTATGTCAAGAAAACCTTTTTATTTTGGATGCGAAAAATCGTTTGACAGCACTAACTACAATCTATAATAATTCAAATGGATTCAAACGTGTAGTTAATGAACTTAAAAAAACCTGAATATATTTATTATCATCCAGAAATGTTATTTTCAATGTTTGTGCAATTATTTTTTGTTTTATAATTACAATGCTACACAGCTGAGCTGTACTGACCTCCACCAGAGCAAATTTCTCCTCGCTGGTGTAGTTGTATCGAGTGGCACGTTCATATTCCTCAGCGTTGTCCGGGCATTCTTTGTTGGAGTATTTATCTGTGGGGTGCACCAACTTCCAGGAATACTGCAAAAAGGAAAATATTTTACAGTCTTTCATGTATAACTGCTTGTGATACTTATTCAGCAAAAGATGTTAGAAAAACCTAATACTTCAAAGCTACTTCACAAATTTCAGAAACTATAGCCCATCATCTCCACCCCCAGCCTAATTTTGCTACAAATAACAAAATCCATTTTACTAATTGCCAAGAATGGACTTGCATCAGGCTGTTTCCATGGCAACAATATTTCACAAGATAGAGAAAATAAAAGGTTTTGTTCAGAGGAACAAGCCGGAACTGACTATTAAAGAGATTAGAATGAAAGATGACAACATCCCTGGCCTTGTGGGAAAAAAAAAAAAAGTGCACACCAGAGTAGTGAGAGGCCGTTTATTCAATGAATGAGGTTCAAGCGCTATCTAAATAGAATGGGTGGGTCGCTGATACTGGACATTAGAGGTTAGGTAGTCTTTAGTATGTGCGACAGGTTGTCTATCTTCCTGATGAAATGCATGGTGTGAATGACTGTCCTCAAACATAGAACAGGACCTGAGCACATTCATTTCTGAGAAAATGTATCTTTCCGTTTTGAGCAACTCAATTAAACAGCTCTCAGAGACTGGACACTTCTCTCAGACAGCACTCATTAAAAGAGCTTTTGACAGGCTGGTATTTGTTACTGGCAGTTTTAAGAACTTGGCATGCTCATTAATCTTCTTTTGGATGATTGTATACTTTATGCTGAACACAAAAACATGTTAGAGATGACCAATAAGCAAGTGTGTGTAATATGGCTTCTTTTTCTTCCGCACTTTTGTAAAGATATGATGCTTTTCCAGGTTTTGAAGCCCAGATTTGAACCGTCTACTGCATGCGCAAGTATTAATTTTCTCCAAAATTTAAAACAATTACATTTCTATTGTAAAAAACATTATCGAATATTCAGTATCAGGTAAAAAATTTTTGGGGGCTTTGTCTTTAATCAGGCAGATTGATAAGAGAACAGCATGAAAGCAGGGATCCAGCAATGTGTCACCCACATAACCAGCACTTCTCATCAGTTGGAGTTCAGCTTTTCCTAGTTGGTGGTCACATGCATAAAGATGAGTGTGACAATTCCACTCACCACTTCCATGACCTGAGCGCTCCACTGAGAAAGCAGCTGCAGACCCTGCAGAGCCAAATCAAACAGCTTTCTGTATTCAGAGTCTGTCTTCTGAGCCTCCTGACGCCCTGAGCCGGTCACTACCTGCAGAAACGAGAAAAGAAGGTAATGACAGAGCAAGCAAACACAATAACATAACATCCAACACAACTACTACTCATTAAAGAGAAAATGACCAAATTAATGAACCGCAGAAATCTCTTCACACAAGCTAAATGACAAAACTCCAGGATCCCTGCCGCATCTACAGCAGCTCAGGCTGCATTCGAAATCAACAAACACGGGAAGAAATGCCAAAACCCTGTATCTGTGCACTTGTTTCAGCAGTCCAAGACAGCACAAGACACAAGTAGTGCATGTCAAAACCCCTGACATCTGACAACCAGGGCTGTGGAACGAACAAACAACATCCTCTTCATTTCTCCTGTCTGCTGTCACTGAGACCGGACCTCAGTTGTCCTCTGGTTGCCAATACGCTCTCATTATAGTGCTGATGCCATGTCTTAATTCAATCCCAGGTTGGCCTCCTACCCCTCACATTTCCATATTCATCTGTAGGAATACAGCCCCCGTTGTTCTGAATGCAAACTCTTGAGTAGCTGTGATTGAGCCATGAATCCATTCAGCCAAGGAAAAGGGAATCATGTATGAAGGGAGAGCTGCTTGCCTTCCCATGGCTAATGAATATTTATAAAATCTACCCACATGAGCAAAAACTCAACGACGGCAATGTAAGCCACTGTAGCTTATGGTTCTCTTCAAGCAGCATGATTCCCGCCATCAATGCAATGTAACGCACATATTTTTCAGCATCCGTTCATATTCAGGTTTATTAACATTTAATTTTGTTTCTCCATAGTTGCCATGAAAACTATAGTACTAGTACAAAATGCAGCAATGCAACATTTTTATGCAGTGAGGATGCATTAAATAGATAAAAAGTGAAACTAAAAGCTTTACATTGCTATAAAATATATCCTCTTTTATAGGTCGATGTGATGCTTGATCACAAAATCAGCAAATTAGAATCATTCCTGAAGGATGATATAAAAAGTTATTTTACAGAAAACAGTTATTTCGAATTGCTATATTTCACAACGTGAATGTTTACAGTGTTCTTGATCAAGTTATTAATCTTATGCAGTCATCAAACCCTAAGAAGCTTTAATGAGACGCTAAACACCACATTTGTTTTTGCCAGTTTCTGAATCAAAGAACTACTCAGAAAACAAACTTCGTCAGAGGTCTTATGTTTAGAATGGCAAGTCATTTGGCATATTAGGTAATGGACGTTTCATCCCCCAACGTCACTGGCAGCATGAGTCAGTGCATGGCAACTGGGGTGTCTGCACTGCATTTGCTTAAAAAAAAAAAAAAAAAAAAACACCTCTCACCTCGCTGTTGCTGTAGCGAGCCAGCTCAGAAATGAAGCGCATGTGGTCTTCACGGATTTGTATCATCTGCTCACAGATATTATATTGGGGGCTACTGCCTGCAGATGTGCACGACCACCTAGAGGATAGAGCAGGCCAGGGAATTAAAACAACATTGGAATGGTCCGGTAAATACAACAACAACATTTGGCTATTTTCAAAACTTTCAAAAAAAGTAGAAATTTAGAATCAAGTACAGTTTTTTTTAAATAAATAAATAAATAAAAAGCCTAGTTTTAGAAAAAAATGTAAATCTGAGCTGTACCAACATAGACCAAGTAACGCCTTTTTACAAAGGCATGTTTATAAAAATTACTTAAATGTCCTAATTGACCTATGGCCTAATCCTGGCTTAGCCTAAGCCCTGTCTATGAAACTGGGTCATAGAGTTTTATTCGATTTTAATCTAAATTTGTTATTTATTACACAAATCTTGGAAAAGAGTAACCAGTACATTATTAAAGAAATCTTTACCAAAGATAGTTTGGAAAGGTAGATTTACATTTTGGGTTAAACTAATACACATCTGCATAAAAAGCGCAACCTAGGACACCCACCTGGATTTGTTTTCCTCATAATGAGCGCTGGTTTTGATATAGCGGGACAGCTCGATCTGCATGTCACCAAACAGAGGCACTACCTGCAATTGCTGTGAATTACAAATCCCCCAAAAAAGTGGTCAGATGAGACAGACCACATGCATGCATGCTAAATGCATTTCCATTTATGAATGTCAGAAATTTCTTGCCATTTTATTACCATAAGCACAAAGACACACACCTTGAAAAACTTGTCAATTTTTGAGAGGTTGATTCTTTTCTTGGCATCCAGTTTGTAGATGTTGCTGTTAGTTCCATCCATGAGATAGAGACCAAAGCCCATAACCTACAAGACAAAGTCACATCAAACAATGTGAAAAAAACTAAGTGAATAAATATCAAGATTCACATTTAATGTTGTCTAAACAAAGAAATACAGACTTGTTGAACATAAAAGATTTCTTTCGAAAACATCAAAAATATATGCTTACTTTGAGTAGCGTGTGTTTCTCACTGGGGGTGAGGTACATCTTGTTTTCATAGTAGTCTACACACAAGTTAACGATGTCTGCCAACAGCTCATCATATCCGTTAATCACTTCAAGCTGCTGCTGTAGGGACTGAAGCAGAGATGGCCATCAATATCAGAATCTTGTACGCAGAACATGTCTAAAGCACTGCTGCATGTATTTGTGTTTATTATGCAGCTGTATCCAGAGTCTTGAAGTCAATTTAGTCAATGTCAGTGCTCAGGTGCATGTCTACATAAAACACAAAAATGTCTTCACTACAGTCGCAAAAGAAATCAACAAATCTTGTTTGCTTACATATTTTATAGTCAATGCATTTTCTTAGTAATAAGTGTTATTTTACAGAAGATGGTGTGATACCTGAGTAATCTTGTTGTGGTTGGCCAGGAACATGGATAAGTTCTGAGATTCTTGAATGGAGGATGGCTCAGACATTTTCCTCAGGAACTGGGCAGCTCTAATGGACAAGAAAGAGAAATGCAAAGACCAACATAGAACACATCAAAATCAGTCCAGTTTAAACACTATAAGCCAGTATGACAAACAATTATAGGTAATTCAGGCCAAATATAAGTCGTTGTTAGATTCTTTTATCAGACAAATACAACTATTGTCTGACACTTATAAAAAAATATGTTGCTTGTGTTAAAACAGTAAATCTGATATACTGCTGAGATCTAGAAAGAAAAACACAATAAGATAAGACTGCCATAGAGAGAAACAGCAAGAGAATGACAAGAAAAGTGTTTGAAGACATAAGCTGAAAAAGCTGGATGGTTGGTTGACAAATCTGACGTTTCATGAAGTGTGTTCAGCAGGTGGGCGCACCTGAAAATAAACTCAAATCGACGCAGATACACCAACTCAACACAAACACCCTGAAAGATCAGAGGGAAAAAAAAACAAATACGGATCTAGTGTCTTGACAACACAGATGTGCAGCATCTATGTTCCATTTATTTTGACACTGTGGCTATTTAAGATAAATGCAAGTATATGCAAGTATGAGATAATGAGTATGCAGCTAATGAACTAAAACTGATCTCTAACATCAGCACATAGCACACGTGCTCCAGACTTGATCATTTTATCATCACGTGCAAAATAAGCTTTGTATACGTGCTGTATAAACACAAATATTAAAATACTGTTTTTTGATGTTTATTGATGCTGCATTTGTTTCAAAGTTCTGTAAAAAAAAATTTAAATAAATAAAAATTTTAAGCAACGTTACAATTTACAATTGCTGCTTTATTATAGTTTGAAATGCAATTTGTTCCTGTGATGGCAATGACAAATTCTGAACACTGTCAGAGGATCCTTCAGAAATCACTGCTGATCATCTTCAATCATCATATGCTTAAAAAGAAAATTATTCTGATGAGTATTAAATGTTGCAATTTCGTGGAAACCATATTTTTTTTAGGATTCTTTGATAAACAGCATTACATTTAAATATAAAATGTTTTTATATATTTTTTGTGACCTTTTAAATATATTTATTGTCACTTTTAACCGATTAACGCATCCTCGCTGAATAAAAGTATTCATTTGCTTGAAATAAATAAATTGAATTAACTAATTCATACTGGCAAATACAAAGCACAAAATATTGTAGATTGAAATGCTGGTAAATTGCCAATGAAGTGTGAAAATATGGTATACTATAGTGACAAGACTGACCAGAATAATTTGTAGACTGTAGAATGACTGCCATCTAGAGGAGGACTGTATTAAGGATGAGGCTAGATTCAAAAGTGAGGCTTTCAGAGAGCTTTCTGTGGTTACCTCTTGTAGGCCGAGTGATCATTTTTGACGCTGCACTTCATGTTCTTAAGTTCGTCCAGCACCGCAAACATGTTGATGAACTTCCCCAGTGTGAGCAGATAGGCTTCAGACACAAAGTCCTTCCTCCGCTCAGCGTGACACAGTCGACGCACTTCCCCACAGAAGCGATCTATTGCTGTCCTCTGAGAACAAAGTCAAATGAGAGAGACACTTTAGTGCATCTTATACAATCTTATTATAAATGAAAGAAAATTGCCTTAATCTTTACCTGAAAGTACATGAAGTTCATTAGTTTAGTGACTTCAGGCTCAAGCACCTCCACTGTCTTCTCATAGATCTCCACTCTGTTGGGCTGTTCATTACATTTCACCTGAGGGACAGATGGAGAAGGTCAAATCACCATACTTCCAATCTGTGTTGTGACTTTTTTTGAGTGGCTTTTAGGCGTGACTAATTTACCTGAGGGATAGCTCTTGAACAGCTCCTCCAGGTATAGAGCATCACGGCATACTCTTGTCCTTCCTCCAACATCTCATTCTGTGATACAAAGCAGGAAATATATTTTACATACAGTGGGGTCCAAAAAAAATTAAAAAAGCGATAGTTCAACAAAAACAGACCCTTTCTGTAACAACAATCTATGCAATATGTAAAATGAGCACAAAAAACAGTATACAAGACCTATTAAATAATTAAGTACACAATAACTAACTAATAATGATTACACAAATGCTAAATAAATGGATTTCTGGAATAGTGATCTCAGGACTTTAAAAAGCCCAATTTAAACATCAAATGCAGCTTCTACAATAAACCTTTATCTTTCCATGAATGTATTGCCAAAGAACAGATCAACCTACTTAATCTTAAGATCTTAACAACTGTCTGAAGAACTTTTGGCAGCTATTACTCCTCACTTATAAAGCACACAGCAGTTCACATTCAATACAAAAACCATTCAGAGCAGCCCACTTCGCTTGGCCAGGCTCCTCAAATGGGCATGGTGAACACAGACAATGAGAGTCTCTAATGGGCTCTTTTAAATCCATTCAAGCCCCGACAGACTCCTTTAGCAGGGCTTCCAGAGACCTGGCTTGATGGACTGGTTTGGACAGTCAAGGTCAGCTCAACAGAGCCGTGATGTAGTTGAGGTTTCGTGATTTAATCCAGGTTAGCGAGTGAAGGTGGAGTTAAACAGCTGTCTTTTTGTGTGGAAATGCTGAGCGTAGCTTACCATGCTGGAGTGGACAGTGGCCTGCTCGATGTAGCGGGCAATGCCTGTCACGAAAGCATTGCGGTCCTCAAAGTTGGTGTTGAAGTTGGGCTAAGGGTGGTAAAAAAAAAGAAAAAAGACTGGTTATACACTCCCTGGTTTTGGGTTTACATAAATACACTGCAGATCTAGGTCAGTTGTAACCTGGTAAATGAGCGAGGAGGGTAGAGGCTCGATGCAGGGCTGCTGATCTGGAAGTGGCAGCTCCTCCAGCAGGTCCACGTTGGACAGAGCATCTTCCAGAGTCACCGTAGACGCCATAGCACTACAAAAAAGAAAAAAAAACCCACATACTTTAACTTTAAAAGTGATGCATGAATCAGAACAGTGCAATACACAAATGTTTCTCGGGGCAATACTGGATCACACTATCAAAGATGTTTCATATGTGATTTCTCAGATGGAAAACATCAACATAAAGTAAATGTTTGGAAACTATAGCAACAGAGTAAAGGCAAGCATGAGGTTTAGCTTATAGCTGACAGGAAAAAATAAAACCTCAGAACAACCAAAAAACTCTCCCTTATCGTTGCAACTGGGCAACTTTTTCACACCTTACAGCGTTGACTGTCAGAATGAAAGTGCTCTCCTACTTCCTCTCTTCCCCTTATGGGGCAAAACCTCAAACTGTGTGCTAATCTGGCATGACGAAAAAAAACAACAACAAAAAACATGTTTTGCCTGTATAGAGGCATTTATACTATGACAGTGTTTAAACTGCAAGGAATCCCCAATTAATATTACATTGAAAATAGGGGCCGGTTGCATAAAAGGTTAGGACTATTCAATTCAATTCAATTCAAGTTTATTTTTATAGCACTTTTCATGATACGCATCATTGCAAAGCAGCTTTACACCAAAGTAATGTTTTACAGGATATGTAGTAGTAGTTTGTACGGCATAGATGTGAGATAAAGATCAATTAATAACGTAATCGAACAGACAGGGAACAATATAAATTAGTAGCAGAGTTCGGTAGTGCTGTGTTTTGTCGTGACTAACCTTAAAAGTTAAAAATCTTAATTTAAGACTGGTCACAGTTGGGGTTTTTTTTTATTCACTTACATAAAAATGTATATTAATCTAAGGTAAATACAAAAAACAAAACAGATTACTCTTGGCTAATTTTATGCAATTGGCCCCAAAGTCTGTCAATTAAACGAGCATCATCTGCTTGTCTGTGATTGTGTGTGTCATGTTTAGTAGCAGCTTCACATTAACATGGAAAGACAAATAGCTTGTAGCTGAAACTAATCCTGGGCACACGAACACAGAAGTGGCCGAAAGACAATTAAAGGACATGAAAAGAGGAAATTCAGTGCAGGCCAGAGGAAATGGAGATGGGCTGCTTTGGTCTTGTAGAGATCCCTACAGATAAACATTGCAGATATTCTTAATGACCTGTAGCTATTACTGATGTACATTTAGAAATGTTTAGAAAGGGAAAGTGTAACTGATCACGATTAACTGCACTTTTACAGTTAAAAGAGAACTTCACTCAGAAAAAAAGCAGAAGGAGATGCATTATCAGGAAGCAAGTGAATAGAAAAGAGCAGGGTCTGCATTCGATCATGAAGAGTCTCTAGAGAAACAGTGATGTTATCAGCAACACACTGCTGTGGTTGACACCAACAGCTGCTTTTGACCGAGCAGCTGTACATTAAAATGTAAATTGTACACACTCAATTAAAGCTGAAGAGCATCATTTGTTTTAATGTTAAAAATCTCTGTGCAACATGCAGAGAAAACGATAAGTCTAACCCGCCTGTAGACGGACTTCCTGAAGAATGTAAACATGGAGGGGCTACTTGTTTAGCAGACGGGGGTGGGGCAGAAGGGATAGCGTTTTGGGAACCTGTTTGGATATTATTAGTTTTGCCATTCAGTGTTTCAGTGACTAATATGAGTAAAATATGAGATTGAACATTACTTTTGAGACTCAATGTCTATTGCGTGAACCCAATACAAATACATACGCAGGGTTTTAAGACAGTAAGTCTTTTCAAAAAACCAAGAAAAAGTAATAAATCAAATGGAATTGAATTCTTTCTACATGTAAATATCTAGTAGAGAACAATGTGTTTTTCAAGTTTAAAAAAAGCAATCTATTTCTTTTCATTCATTTAACTAAAGACTCATCTGACGTCTCCTTTACTAATTCCAAAAAACGTTGTAACAGAGGCTTATGCTATTGCAGACTAACACAGTTTTTAATCAAGTTACTAGAGAAAGAGAGATTAAGAGTGAGTGAATTACCTGAGTGTGTGCATCTCTGAACAGTGATCGGTAGCTGCTTCTCTATTAATAGCAAACAGTGGAAAGTTCACCTTCAAGAGCGAGCACAGTTATGATCTCGCTTGTGAGAATCATGTGTCATGCAGCTTTAAACTGCTAAACTATTTTAATGATAAAATCATCAGAGCAGCACTGACATCACGTTTCTGTTGTGTGTGTATTTCCGTGTGTGCCTGCATATGTTTGTATGGGTGAGAGGGAGGGGAAAAGAGAGTACTGTTTTCCATACATGTAACTTTTTTTTAATATAAAAACACAGAAACAATTAGTCTTTTTTTAATCACACTGTTTACTATATTTATTTGTTTGGCCAGTGTTACATTAGAACCAGATTGAGGAAGTCAGTGATCTTTAAAAAAAAACTTTAAAAAAAAAAGAAAGAAAAAAGGTAAAAACATTGTAATTACAGCAACAAAAAAAAAGAGAGATTTACATTTTTATCTTAAATAGTTTAAGGTATCACATGCTTTAGGAGTAAACAATATCCCAGTGACTGCTTCCGTACCTTTATAAATCAATAATTCTAACTTCGCTGTAATAGAACCCAACAAATCCAAACAGAACTTCACCTGAACTATCTGCTCTATAATGAACTGGAATCTACACAAATAAAGGGGACGCAAAACGGAACTGAAATCACACAATTACTACGCCCTTAGTGTGCAGGAATGCACAGTGATAGCTGATGCGTTAACAGCAGCTGGTATTATTTCCTAAGGTAAGTCACACCCACTTCTCACAGCTCCATTATTAACCCTTTAAGACCTAGAGTATTTTTGGGCCACCTACCACACCTGCCCTTTTATTGTTTTTTCAGACCTATTCTATCAAGTGTCATACATCATTATAAACAGGAGAACTTGAGGATTAAGTCTAGATCATTTAAATTTTTAATTTACCTTCTGTTTTTCTAAGAATTAATTATTTTTAAGAAAACCGCAAGCAACAATTTGGTGTTTTTTTTTACTGTGTACTGAAACAGAAACTCCTGAAATTAGATTTTTTTTTTCTCAAGAAAGTTGTATCTGATTGTTTTACACTTCCAAATAACATTTTATCTAAATATAACATTCTCCAAGCAAGTTATAGCCATTTATTGAAATATCGTCATAGGCCCTTTCAGTAAAAAACAGGTCTATTTAGTTAACTAGCAATGTCCAAAAACATTAAGGGAGAAAGACGCAAACTTGATGCAAACGTTTTATTTTGTGTTCGTTTTCATGCACGCATGATATACTTTACTTACACTTTGGGCTCATTCAAATTTCCTATGAAAACCCTTCAACAGTGTTTCAAAAGGCCAAAACCTATGGTTATTGGTAGAATGTAAGACAGTTTGCACCAATCTGTGCACATGGGTGGGACTAAGCGTCAGTAATCGGTCCTGTTTGTCTCAGAGAAACGAAAAGCATTGGATTTCTCTGACAAATCAATTTTGTCAAAATGCAATGACGTAATCACATCCGCTACGGAGCCTCTGAATATCCAAATGAGACGTATTAAAATAAGTAAAATAGCTATTTTAGCCGTGGACAGCTGTCTCGGATTTTGAGGGTTAAACTCAAATTATGAATCTTAAACAAGCAGCTAATCCATGCAGGATGCAAAATACTAAATTTCCAAAACAATGCAATTCATTTTATTAATTTAGTTTTTGGAAGCTTAACACAGCACGAAACCATGAAGGTCAGTATCTTTCATCAAAAAGGAAGTGTGTAAGACGTTGTGGACAACATGTCAGTTTAATTTTTTTTTCTGTGACAATTGAACAAACTCTCCAGCTGAATAAACACAGTCTACCACATTTCACTCTATGTTCACTTACGTCAAATATAACGCAGATCTAAATAATCATAATCCATAAATCCCGTTTTTGGGATTAAATAACCTTTCTTAAATCGCTGCGAGTCAAAAAGGAAGTTGTCTTGAGTAAGCTAAACATTGTTCCTCTTTAACCCTGCAGCAGTTCCCTGATCTCATTTTTCAAATGACACATAAAAAAAAAAAAACAATACTGACATGAAATCAGAAATCTTGTCTTTTGTCATTACTCAATGGCATTAAAGCGGCTCATTAGACCTAGAGGTCCAGTCAGTAGGAATGGCGTGTTTAGCTCCACCAGAACACTGCAGATAAAGCAGTGGAAAGGTGTTTTGAGACCACTATCATTCCACAGGCTTTACATGCCTCATCACGTCACTAAAGTCTGACTTTGTCTATGGGGCAGGTAATGATCAGGCGCACTCATTTAAATAGGGACCGTATGAGAGAAGATTAGAAAACTTGCTAAAACATAATTACACAGGATTTATGAGCTGCATTTTTGTGATTTACTTTAAACTACCAGCTTCTAAGAGTTGTTTGTTCCTGAATCAAACTAAACTTAATGCATTAAATGCTTTTTCACTTCATTATGAGAATCCTTCATTCGAGAACCGCACTAAACTAGCTGAATGTTTGTATATGCATGCAGCCCACTACTGTCTTTGTTTTCTCACAATTTAGAAACACATTCGGAACTTTGGTAAAACGTGATTTCTTTTGCTAAATATGATGGATGGTTTGTATTTCTGATGTTAATCAGATGATTTCCTACAGTCTCCTAGTCAGAATATGCTATAAAGTGATGTTGATTGTGACTATACAAAATACTTGCAGACTGCTAAACCAATTTAATGATAGCAACATTGGATGTTGAACTTGGACGCCACTTGTCATCAGTTTGACAGGCAGGGTGGAGCTAAGGCACTGACTCAGAGCATTTGCATGAATCACAACCTGAAATGCAACAAAAACACTTAAAGCTACAGTTCATCCAATCAAATTGAGATTTTATTAGTCTTTGCGCTGGAAGTCAATGTGGACCAGATGTTGGTTACTCACATTATTTAAAATATCTTCTTGTGTGTTTGGCAGAAGAATAAAAAAATGGAACAACTTGATGGTGAATAACTCATAGAAGTTTCAATTTCAGATGAACTGTCCCTTCTAAAGTCATCATAAACATCCAGGCTAAACATTCCCTGAGTCTCATTCTGCCATTTTCAGTGTGACACGGTCTGGCGGTCTGCCCTGAGCTCTTTTACTCTGCGACGTCTTCAAAGTCAGTATTTAAGAACAGCGGCTCTCTTAGACACTAAGATTTCCACTTGTGTTGATGAATAATAACCGGCCAAGCCGAAACATGACCATGACTCCAGCAGCACAAAGGGGTGAAAGGGGCCTTCTTTGCAGCACATTCTCTGCATTTTTAACACCTGCGGCACAGTGTCTTCCTCTCTGAAATGTTCACATCTTCACACTCATATTTTCCTCTGGTGCCACCACGTCTGTTGCCACATCATGCACAAAAACTTCACAACTTGCAGCACAACCTGGTGTGCTCGCTCACCGAACACGCTCAACTCTTAAAACTGCCACTTTCACATCTCAATATGCACACAAAATTTGAATGTGACGATGAACAGCATCTTGAGTGAATCTTTAAAGCCTAAAGATGATCTTCCACTATCACCAGCACTGGCGTGTAACTCTTGCATTTCACCTCCTACATGCAGGCACACAGAGCATTTAGCAGCCCTCTGCTAATTAATGAATAATGAACACTCAAATAAAATGTTTTCACATTGCTTTTACAATGTTTGAAAAAGTAAATTAGCTTTGTTAATATTAATGTTAATACCACAGCCTCTGAAAAGGGGTCCATGCATTTTAACAAACATTTTGCATACGCATATGGTCTGTAGAACACCATCAGAAATTAATGACCTATTGTCTTTGTTTGTTGGTGGCTTAATTTGCTCTAAATGATCTGCAGAATCATAAAAACCCACTCAGGCTGCCACAGAGGAACAAATGACTTCCTAAAGCAAGCGCCGTTATTATCAGAATCTTAAAAGGGTGTGGGTTGATGAACCCAACAATCCCACTGACCTCCAGCCAATGAAGACATTTCCTTTCTTTTCTGTCTTTAACCCATTTCAGTCCAAAAAGAAGAAGTGGATTAAAAACTGGCACAATAGAACTGGTTTACAGACGTAGACTAAGCCTAGTTCTAGACTAAAAGGATTTTCAATGGAAACCACCCCTGACAGTGCCGTTTAATCCATGTTTAGTCTTAATCTGCACTGAAGAAACAAACTGCCAGGGCTTTAAAAGACCATCTGAAAGTTTACAGTGCTCTGATTAACTGAAGTAGCTCGCTCTGATTAGATGGCTGCTCAAGCAGGATTGTTTCTGTACAAGGTAATGTAAAATAGCACAAAAAACAAGTGTAAGGAACATGTTATATATGTAATTCATTGGATTACTTGTTTATTCATTCGTTTATTAGTAAGGGCAATATTTGTATATACTTGAACGTACTGTCAAGTTAATTTTTCCATGTTTTGCACCGTCACCAACTAACTTACTTTATATAAATTTTGTATTCAGCAACAGTTTCAAATACAACAACCACATTTTTACAGATAAAAGGTGTCAAACCAATAAAAGCCCTATTTTTAATCTATCTGGGTCATTTTGCCTCAGAAGGATGTGCAGATTTATTTGACAAACGTAGAGAAAAACGCTGGGTGAGGTATTTCATGGGCAGGCATGAAAACATATCTAATATGTTAGCACACAAAACTTTGCATCAACTTCTAAGTTACTTACTGTTTGATTACATACAGAAAAACAACTACTCAGTATTTAAATATAACGTCATATATATATTTCACCCCAACTAACTTACTTGACATAACTCGCACATTCACTCACAAGTTCCGAAGCGTTCTCTCGCGTTTGGAGTTGAGACAAGCTCGTTTATAATGTGTCGCGTCGCGTCTTCATACGCGCAGTCTCGTGCAGGCCCACCTCACCGACGACGTAAAACTTCAAACAACTCAAAAGGAATTCAACCTAACTATTTATTTCCATTCGGTCACGCACATACTAAAACATAAACATATTTTAGAACAAAACTAGACGAACGGCGACGGTTTGATTAACTAACGTACACAAAAAGCGTTTGAAAAAAAGACAACACCCAGAATGAAAGTAAGTCAAAGCTGCGCTCTACCCACCCTTAGCGTACTTGAGCTTTCCAGGACAAACAATCCGCTTCAACTATTCATTCATACATTCTCCGTTGTGGTTTCCAGTTCTGATGTGGCAGAATGAAGGTAACTGGTAAAGCCGTTTTCGGTGGTTATTCTGCGGCGGTTTGCAGTAGCTGAGAGAGTTTGCGGAGGAATCCTGCTCGCGGTGAGCGTTGTCGCGGCGCAGCTCGGGCTGGAAGTTCCTGTTGCGCTCTACAGGAAAACTCAACAGGAAACTCCAACGCCGCAGTACAACATATTTCCGGCAGGGGGCGTTCAGGATCGCAGTCCTTCAGGAATACTCCTCATTAAAAAGATTTAAGTAGCCTATCACAATTTCAAAAGATGTACAGAAAATTAAAAAGATTGTAGATCAATTATGAACTCTTGGTTCCAGAGGGATATCAAAATATTGCCAATTTCTTCCAGAAAGATAAAAGCAATTAATAATCTTAATTTCATCTGGAGGAAAAAGTACCACTGTATAAGCAATAATAATATAATAAAAGAATATGAGGGTGGTGGTGGGTTAAAAGCAAAAGATTTTGATATTATGAATGGTGTACTTAAACGTCATGGCTTCAGTCTTTTATTAGAAACGAACATTCATACTGGTTTGCAATTCCATCTAGTTCCAAATAATTGGAGGTATGAAGGTTTTTTTTTTTTTACAATGCGACTAACTTATCTAAAATTCCATCGAAACTGTCAGATTTTCAAAATCAAGTCCTCGTGTGTTGGAAAATGCTGCTTAATTTTTTTCTTATGTAATAATCATTTTATTTTAATTAAAAGAAAAGCTATATTTTGGGAGAACTGGTGGCAAAGAGGCATTTGTTCAGTGCTGCACATTATGGACGAGAATTGCTGTTTGTTTGTTTTTTAGTTATGGTGATTTGTGCACTAAATTTAAGTGTGAGGAAAAAGTTTATTTGAAAGTTATTAAAAGTATTCCTCTACCATTCATTGATATGTTAAAAGAGATTTTAACATGTTCCACTATCAGTCCCAAGACTGTGGATCTTAAATTAGGCAAAACATATTTTGCAGACATAATAAGTTTCTAAGAAATTGTTTTATGCAGGAACGCTATCCTGGTCCAATAAGGAGGAATGACATTTTTCAACACCTTAATAGAAAATCAGTTAATGAATTCACCTATTTCTTCATTGTTATCTGGTTAATGTGTTTTAAACTGAAGTATGTAATTGGATTAAGCAAAGAATATCTATTTTTCCATCTATTAGTGGGACATGTTGAAATTTAGAGTTCATTTTGAGGACAAAAAAATTGACTTTCTTGTAAATTGTTTACTTCTCATATTAAAATATTTCATTCAGATGCAAAGTTTTGAAAACAACAACCGTAACATGCATTAATTTGATCAAAAATAGTTAAAATACTAATTTGGTGAATTCTTCATACAATTAAAAATGTATTGATTCTATTCTTTTTAAGACTGAATTTGAACTTTTGAAAGTAGCACATAAAAAAACAAGTATGAGGGAGCATTGTATCTCAAAGTAATAGCAATTTAATTTAAAATATGCAATCCATTCAGCACAATGATAAAGACCTTAAGCAACCACAAGACATACAAATATAGGTTTGAGCTGCATACAAATGGAGCGCACGATTTTCCAGTTAGTTTATATTATTTACAGTATTTAAACTTGAGTTTTAAGGTTTCCTTCTCACTACTGCATGTGGTATTCATAATTAGATCACCTGCAAATGAAATTGCTTTTGTCATGTGTGCTTCACATATCCACTGCATGTAGAGAACACTTAAGTTTACATCTGACATACTGAGCCAAAACACAGGCCAACAACGTTGAAAAACAAAGAGTCAGATTGTCCACAAATCATTACATTAATATCTTGATGCAGCAACTGTGCTGTAGACAGAGTAGACAATTTCACACAAGTTTCACTGTTTACTGACACAAAGTGCTAGTTCTGTACCAATGTAGTGCTATTGTGATTTTGTCTCTCTCATGTGCTATGATGTCAGATTTCCTGGTAGAGACAAACATGAACAGTACAGTAGCCGTCATGCAGCAGTACAGTGAATAATCTGTCTGGTTTTCGATGCTTTGGATTGAATCCAGGTTTATTCTGTTAACACTGTTCAAATCCAGCCATTAGCGACAGTGCCAGGGACTCCACTGTAAAACAAAACAGGAACATATGGTGAATAGAACCTGAATATTTCTGGCTTAGTTCACTAAACACAGAAAAAAAGATATATATACAGTAGGTACGGAAATTATTCAGACCCCCTTAAATTTGTTACTCTTTGTTATATTGCAGCCATTTGCTAAAATCATTTTAAGTTTTTTTTTTCCTTCCTCAATATACACACTGCACCCCATATTGACAGAAAAACAAAGAATTGTTGACATTTTAGCAGATTGAATGAAAAAGAAAAACCTAAGACCCTTTGCTGTAACACTCATATATTTAACTCAGATGCTGTGCATTTCTTCTGATCATCCTTGAGATATGTCTACATCTTCATTTGAGTCCAGCTGTGTTTGATTATACCGATTGGACTTGATTTAGGAAAGCCACACACCTGTCTATATAACACCTTACAAATCACAATGCATGTCAGAGCAGATGAGAATCATGAGGTCAAAGGAACTGCCTGAAGAGCTCAGAGACAGAATCGTGGCAAGGCACAGATCTGGCCAAGGTTACAAAAAAATTCTGCTGCACTTAAGGTTCCTAAGAGCACAGTGGCCTCCATAATCTTTAAATGGAAGACATTTGGGATGACCAGAACCCTTCCTAGAGCTGTCCGTCCGGCCAAACTGAGCTATCAGGGGAGAAGAGCCTTGGTGAGAGAGGTAAAGAAGAGCCCAAAGATCATTGTGGCTGTCGGGAGATGGGAGAAAGTTGTAGAAAGTCAACCATCACTGCACCCCTCCACCAGTCAGGGCTTTATGGCAGAGTGGCCCAACGGAAGCCTCTCCTCAGTGAAAGACACATGAAAGCCGGCATGGAGTTTGCTAAAAATAAAAACACCAGAAGGACTCCAAGATGGTGAGAAATAAGATTCTCTGGTCTGATGAGACCAAGATAGAGCTTTTTGGCCTTAATTCTAAGCAGTATGTGTGGAGAAAACCAGGCACTGCTCATCGCCTGTCCAATACAGTCCCAACAGTAAAGCATGGTGGGGTGTGGGGGTGTTTTTCAGCTGCACGGAGAGGACGACTGGTTGGAATCGAAGGAAAGATGAATGCGGCCAAGTACAGAGATATCCTGGACGAAAACCTTCTCCAGAGTGCTCAGGACCTCAGACTGGGCCGAAGGTTTACCTTCCAACAAGACATAACCCTAAACACACAGCTAAAATAACCAAGGAGTGGCTTCACAACAACTCCGTGCCAGTTCTTGAATGGCCCAGCCAAAGCCCTGACTTTTTTTACCAACATTTACCATCCAACCTGACAGAACTGGAGAGGATCTGCAAAGAGAAATGACAGAGGATCCCCAAATCCAGGTTTGAACAACTTGTTGCATCTTTCCCAAAAAGACTCATGTCTGTATTCGATCAAAGGGGTGCTTCTACTAAATACAGAGCACTTAGGACCATGTGATGTTTCAGTTTTTTTTTTTTTTTTTTATAAATCTGCAAAAATGTCAACAATTCTGTGTTTGTCTGTCAATATGAGGTGCTGTGTGTACATTAAGGCGGGAAAAAATGAAAATAAATGAAAAAATGATTTTAGCAAATGGCTGCAATATAACAAAGAGTGAAAAATTTAAGGGGGTCTGAATACTTTCCGTACCCACTCTGTATGTGTGTGTATATATATATATATATATATAAATTGTAAAGATGTTATTGTTAAGATGTAATTTTGCATTGGTACATTTGTTTTTTATTCTCAATAAATGATTCTTACTTACTTAGTAAATGTCTGTAATAATCATTAAATTGATGTACAAAAATACAAAATATAGCACCAATATTTGACAGTATTTCCATAACGCATTGCTCTAGTTTGCATTATAGTATACTGCCGTTTGGAGTTAAATACAGACAACATCTGAACAGGGTTAATTACATGCACCCAGTCATTTTTAAATGCATATCACTGTATGACTTACAATGAGGAAATGAGCCTCTGCACACAGCCTTGTTTAAAATAGTCACCAGAAACATGTGACAGTTTTTAAAATCCGACTCCATTTTGTCAATCGACTCGATTCTGAGGGAGAAAAGGAAAACGTTTAACAAATGGTAAAAAAGGAAGTAAAAGTTCCCTCTCATCAAAATAAAGTGAAAGCTGCAAGATGAGGACAAGTAGCTAGACTGAAACATCTAAAGATACACGATGAACTCACTTCCAGGCCCCAAAACCTGCCTGCCATCTGTCTGAGAAGATGAGAACTAAATTCAGCACTTTCATGATGGCCTCCTTGACAAAACTGACCTGCAAAAGGCACAGTAACCTGAATTGATGGATGGTTAATATCACAGACGTCTTTAACGGTTTAAAAGGCTTACTGAATTAAATAGATAAACTGCAACAGTAACATTCAATTACTGAAATAGCTCTTTTTTTGCCTTGTATACCGTTATAAACAATGCTTACTTTCTCTCTGAGCAGACATCTGTCATGAATGGTGGACAGGTATCGGTAGTGGATTTTGATAAGCTGGTCCAGATCCTTCGCCTCCTGTACTTGGTGTTGAAATTCTAGACCTGTACTATGCAGGATCTGCAAATGAAATGCAGCAAGGTAAGAATGTCTGAAATCAAATAAATAAATACATAATTTATGTAACTCAGATCTACCCTTGTCATAATGTAGTTATGCAGGCTGTTGACAAAGTGCATGAGTTTGACCCTCAGGAGAAACATCCTGTGAATCTGCTGGTTTATGGGCTCTTTGGCTGTGCTTTCCTCGGACTGGCCTTCTTCTTGCCTCTTAGCAGCTACTGTCAAATCTGTGGGAAGACTCTATATTAAAGATCTCATAATGAACTAGTAAATTGTAACCATCCTGATTTGAAAGTACTGTGATCACTGAACTAAAATGAGATACAAAAGGAACATGAAGTAAACAGATCTTTTTTGTAAAAATATCCACTAGCTTGACTTCTCTCTCCTTTAATGACAAATAAACAGAAGTAATGACAATTTTAATAGAGAAATGATAACTCACCACTGAATCGTAATGTGTCCAGGCTATATTTGGCCCATTTGATTTGAAGCAGCAGTAGGAAGACCTGATTGTAGATTTTCTGACATTCTGAACTAATAACAATATCAACAGGCCATGGAACCTAGTAGGAGAAAATAAAAAGGCACACATTTAAAATGCATTATTTATACAAAAAATTATGATAAAAACTGTGTGTTGCATAACCTTGTAACTCAGTGTAAGTCCGTCAAGGTTATTCACTGGCTGTTTTTTTCTTGCAGGATCAATGGTTTCAAGAAATATAGACAACCTGAAAAATGGGAGTCAGAAAAATAAACAACCACAAGATAAGGAGTGGTTTCAGGCAGGGTTGATTGGGAAACCACATGATCTCTAGAGAATTGTATGCCGTACCGACTGCTGTCCTCTGGGTGGCGCTGTCCAACCGCCTCTTGAAGCTGCATATTAAGAAACGCCAGCTGCTGCCAGCTCTCCTTCTCCAGAACTTTGTCAAAGATGGCTGTGTAGAAATCATACATAGTATCCCCAGCCTCCAACAGGAAGTAGTTTCTCATGGCTTGCAAGTACCCAAGAAGCCTAAGAGACAAAATGAGAGGGTTAAATGCGCAACATTGCATGTTTCTGCACAAAGGATTCAATCTCACCTGTAGTCTTTTTTCAGGGTTCTCATGAGGTTCCCACAACATTCGATGTATCTCCTCTCAATATGTGGGTACAAACAGGAGCGGAGCGTAAGCTCAAACGTCTGACATGTCACAGACTCAGAGGAACGGTCCAACATCACACTGCCGCCAGAGTATTTCTCATGGAAGTCATTCTGCTCTAAATAAAGCCTGCGAGAGATAACATACATTAACTCGATAGAAAACAAGCTAACTTGATTGTGCCTGACAGAACATAGTTCACCTTCTTTATATAAAACCACTGTGTGAACTGCAACGTCGTCAAATCATTTATTCAGTTACCTTGCAAAATTAATGGCCAGTAGGGGGTCATGGATGTCGTCCAGCTCCAGATGACGTGCTACAATGGACTGCATCTTTATCAGACTCTTTTTAGTGGCCTGTTGCTCGCTAACCGTATTGGTGGGTGAGTCCTCTCCATGCCGAAGACTTGTCTGCACTGATTCCAAAAAGAGCGTGTACAGACTCTTTCTTTCAGCATCTGCAGAGAGAATTCATGTATCATTATTCATTGTCAGAAACTTTAAGACATACAGTAGTAGGCTATAAAAAACATATACAAACTAGAAAACACAAAAACAGTGGTGATAAAATAATGAAAATGTTACTAATATAAAAAACATGAGCATGCAACCAAAACTAAACTGAAACAAGAAAACAATACGGATGAAGGCATGATAGAATTATAGACAAGTAACTAAAATAATGATGCAACGGTTTCTACGAAACACTGTGAAGACATAAATAAAAATTTGCCTTTCATCAAACTCACAGGTTCTTATCTTTTTTGAATCCAAGGCCCCTTATTTCTAAGACAAAATGTGAATAACCAGCATGTAGGGCTGGGCGATATACAGTAGCTACAAAATGTTTTAACAATATGTTTCATATCATGTTCGGTATCGATAATTATTTACATTTTATAATTTTTTTAGGTGCACTGTCGATAAATACCAATACTGTTACATGCCTTATAGCATAAAAGTCATGACATTTTTTGTATTTGATTTAATGACAACTGCTTGTTTTTATTTCGTTTTTTCTTCAAAGAAATTACATTATGTCATTTCAATAGATTTGAGAAATGATGTCTTTAGGGTTCATTTATATTTTTTACTTTTCCCCTAGATCATGGCAATATATCACAAAAGCATTAAATGTTTTTCAATGATTTTTAATTGGCCATTTCTCAGCATTTCTCTATTCAAAATACAGTATTTAAGAGCTTGATAATAATGTAGATTCATTATAGAAATGCACGCTTATATTGTGTTCATTTCCATGACTTCTACAAAAAAAAAAATTCCCAAGACCTTGGCAACTCTGGTACTTAAAATAAAAATGAAAATTGTTGAGGGAACAAGTAAATA
>JAUMHG010000041.1:12203690-12218629 GCA_032359395.1 Enteromius anoplus | reverse complement strand
TAAATAAAATTATAATTAGCATTAATTAAAAATAAATTAAATATTAAATGTTAAAATAAATCAATAGCAAAGAAATACAGATGAACACCTTTATGAAAAACAGCACTAAATGTTGATGTGAAAGTAGCCATGCTTTGCATTTTGATGTGATTTTTCCCCAGCACTCAGACACTACATTGACAAATGCCTAAAGTACACAATCGATTCCAGTTTCAAAAGGGAGCTATGCAAAAGCCTCGCTTTAATCTCAGGTGACCTGGTCGGCTTGAAAAAAAGAAAGAAATGAAGCAGCAGCACCCCATCTGTTTTTTTTTTTAGCTAAACATAAGCCTCGTTCATCCATCCACACTTCGTAGATTTTGTTTGCACGTTTTCAACAAGTTATCTGATTGCTTATTTTAATTGCACATTGATTAATCTGCAGTTGCCCAAAGCAGGAGACAACCACAGTCGAGTTAAGAATAGTGTGTACGTGTGAGTATCGGAGAGCAGCCCTCATTCAATATGGAAATGTAGCATGAGGCAGTCTAGGGGTCAACTTTAGTGCATTTATAGAAATGCTAACCCTTCAGAGAATGAGAGAGTATAACCTTCATCAAATTTAGTTGAAAAGTAGAACAACAAAAAGGCCAGAGGTGGAATCCCTAAATGCTCAGGAAACACAGCTGGCAGAAAAATCACTACTGTTAATACACTAATGCACCACGTGACCAACGGATTGTTACTCTTGCAATGTAGAATAAAAAAAAAAAAAACAGAAATCCAAAATGTCTCTTTAATCCACCTGTTTATTTGTGTTATGATTGTCCTACATGCAACATTCATGAAACTAAAGAAGTGTAGATGATTTAATTGCCTTTTGCATTGCCACGTTGTAAAAATTTCCAGTTGTGTTTTTTGTCAATTAGCATGAAGCAACTACATGCATTTGCCACTCATTAATTAATTAACAAATAATTCCACTATACCGCAGCAGAGCAACCACCCACTCACCCAGAGGGAAATTAAAGGCTCTTCAGAAAGACAGAGGAAACGCTCAATATCAGCATCCATTATATTTTTGCACTGCAGAAACTCTTACCTCAGCTTTGGATACGGTGCACATGCAAGTGCATGCTGTGCTGTGTGTATGTATAGTATAGGATATACATATTTTGGTGTACATATACATTTATATTATATGCTCACTGTAAGCATATGGAATTTTTCACGCATTTTATCATTAGTGAACACAATCATCACTACTCAGATTTGTCACCCTGATGTGCACAGGACCACTGAATGCACTCTTTTTGCTAAAACTATGATTGTGGCATTGAGCACTTCAGCAGTTTCACAGTATATATGTGAACACAGATTACAGAGTAGGATTACAACGCTTGATTGTTTACACAAATTACTGGTTGGACAGCAAAACTTTGGTTTTTGTGAAACTTGTGAATTAAAGATCTAGATCTAGTGAACCATGCATGCAAAGTAATAAATTAAATTAATTTAATTTTTAGTTCTAGTAATATTAGTACTTCTACTTCGACTGCTAAGTCATCTAGCATTTATATTTTATTTCAAATTTATTTCCGTTATTAAAAGCTTTCATAAATTGGTTTAGTTAACAAGAACAACACTGGTTGCAATGCAAAAAAACAACCCTTCAATCATTTTTTGGAAGCAAGAGGGCGTAAACATGACAGTATTTAAATATTAGGCTATCTATTTAAAGTAATCCCACTATAATACTTCCTCGTGCGTTTGTTATCTTTGTGGTTTCAAGATATTCAGTGCACATGCAAAACTCTGTTAGTACACTGTGATCATGATGCATCAAAACAAAAGCCTCCATTAAGACGGTTATGTAGCAGTGGGAGACTCAAGACAATTACAGTTATGAACACAATCTATTGTTACGCCTATCCGGTCTTAATTCCAGTCAGCCTACATAAGGCCAGTCATTAAATCTCAAAGCCATTTAGCTGGTGTTTGAAAAGGAAAAATGTAAACCACCTGTATCGCCCTGAATTGTTGGAATTATCAATTCAAAAAGCAACTAATTTACGGAAATGCTGTTGTTAAAGCTGCTTAGATTCTTGCCTTGGTTTTATTTACCATATTGTGGTCACCCTACGCATATCAGCTACTCATCGAGTGCACAGCAGTTTTTCAGATAATAACCTGAGCTTCTCAATCTCATTCTACAGCAGCTGCCATCAGCATTGGTTCTCAATAATCCTCTTTATTCTGACAAACTAGCAGCACTTATTAATGGCACCGTATCAGCCAGCCCCTGCTGAGGACAGCCAGACAAACACTGGCTCTTGGCGACATAAACAACCCTAGATCCTTTCCCATCTGCTTTTGAGTGGTTCATTTTCTGTGAACATTTCACCTCAAACAACAAACCAAAAGGGAAGAGCTCACAGTTGATAAACAATGTGTGAAAACAGCCACCATCTAAAATGCATTTTATACCCTCTATGATGCCACAAAATGGTCATAAACTAATAGTCTTACAAAGAAAAATCAAATGCGACCTTATTTGTCAAAATCTGCTTGATTAATAAAATGAACAAGCATGTTTATGATGAGCTTTTCTGCCACCTGCTGGAGAGTCTATGCATGTCTTTTCAAACATTCAACATCCTAACTCAAAGAAAATGCTACATTTAAACAGGCATGAAAATTGGTCGGGGTGAAAAAGTTGAGAAGGGTGCTCGAGGGGTTACGTGGCCTCTGATGGGGCGGCCTCATTATTGGGCACGCTATGTTTGATAAAAGTTTCCCATTGCCAATTTTACAGTAGCCAAATAAGTTTAATGGAATAATAATCCAGGCACAGGTTCTGAAAAAAATAGTGTATTGACATTGGTCTAAAGACATGCCCCTTTACTAAGACCTTGCACTCCATTGAAGCCACAACCAAATCCAGCTGTATTTCAACCCAGCATCCAGCTGTTTAACCAGAGCTGCATCGTTCTGGATTAAATGTAAATTCAGGGTACGTTCGCATGAAGCGTCTAAAAACGAGTGGAAGACGCGAGGCGCGTCGCTTCTTCCACCAATTTCAAAGCGCTTGTGCGCTCGCGCTTCTGTAGTGTCTGCTGTTGCTAGGGACTGGTCAGTTACAAACACATTTGCTGCTTTGGAGGAACAAAGAGGGAAGAGGAAAATGGCGCGCACGGTCTACGAACGCAGAACGCTCAGCTTTCATGATGTGAAATGACTCAAATCCACTTTATATTAAGTTTTAAAAAAAATCACTAAATACCATCCAAGACTGACTTTTCCAAGACCCCCCCACCCCCTCAAAAATTATTTCTCATCGGATCTACACGATTCACGTGGGTCACCTGTTTTGGTTTCAAAACGACGAATTTCGCAAAAAGGTGAGGGATTTTCATGCCTGTAAAACTACTTACTACAAAAAATAACAAATCTTGTCATTTAAAATGGTAAACTGGAATTCAAAATGGTTCAAAATGTCCTTTTCTTCATAAAATACCATATTAATCTGTAAAATTCAGTTTTTTTAAATATGTTTCCATTACTGTAGCCACAGCTGCTTTTTCTTCTCTAACGACAATGTTGGCTTAAGGCATCCAGAACATTTCCGTAATGACCAGCTCGATCGCCCAAGATCAGCGCAAATAACATGCCTTTTTTTTTTGAGTGTTAAATAACGGTGCAAATACCAAGCGCAAACGTTAGTTAATCGCAATGTGTGATTCATTTTAAAGGTTTACCTCCAGCCCAAAATCAAAATTTGGTCATTAATCACTTACCCCCATTTCGTTTCAAACCCGTTAAAAAAAATCCCGTTTGTCCTTTGAACAGAATTAAAGATATTTTGGATAACATCGGAGGACTGCCCCATTGACTGACAAGTAATGTCAAGGCTCAGAAAAGTATGAAAGACATCTTCAGAATAGTCCATCTGCCTATCGGTTCAATCTGGTCAATCTTATTTTAAGAATCGGTGAGAATACCTTTTGTACACACATTCGCACACATAATTGCAGATGAATCCCATGCAAATAATGTACTTGATTTTGCGAAGCTTGTCAGTGCCCTGTGTATTAAATGCTGCTCCATCTGAAAGCAGGTAATGGAGATTTAAGGAATAACTGACGACGGGTCATTGCATAATAGAAATTTTTTTTTTCTAATCTTATTGATCAGATAATACATTTCAAGGAATTTGTCCTGTTTCTGTACTTAAAACACTATGGTGAGTAGGATTATTTCTTCCCCTTCTCATCCAATGCCTAATTGTTGATTACAAAATGTAATTTTAGACCTAGTAACAGAGACTTGAGTTAAGTTATGAGTGTATGTGTGTGTGATTTAGAAAGAGAGAGAGCCAATTATGATGGGGGTGAGTGACTAATGACAAAATTTTCATTTTGGGCCAGAGTAACCATTTAATACTCTCCTGCCATAAATATTGCATCTAAAAGTGAAACACCTACAAATGCATATCCAATAAGGTCAGGGGCAAAAATAACTATGCACTTATTAGTGCCAAATCTTCACTGCGTGTCTTAAGTAAATCCTGACAGTACCGCAATGCCAAAAGACAGTTTGTTCTGGTGCAAGCTGTTAGTAAGTCTGGCCCCGAATTCTTAAATGTTCCTGCAAACAAATTCTAAAACACTTTCTGTTCATGTAAAAGGTTCCTAAATCCCTCCCACTCTTAAAAACGGGTCGGATAAGGCACTGATCAAGTCTTTTAAACTCTGACCTGATATGTAACCAGGACAGCATTGGCGTGGTGCCTCCTCCAAACACCCAAACTGTGAAGAACACAATGAGCAGGGTCGTGGTGAACATCATCTGCCGCGCATATGTGGCGGTGTCACGGATAGCCAGAGCGAATGCCATTGCCCCTCGCAGCCCTGCAGAGCACAAACACACACACACGGCAGTCACAATAGATTTTAGTAAGAATGACAGGCCTGCTACAAACAGAATGGAAGTGCACTTAAGCAGGCAAACAGCCATCACACTCAATCAGTTGTGTTTTAGGGGCTCTGCACTTTGCTGCCCTTTTAGCTGGGTGGTGTTGTTGGTCTGGAGGGAGCTGCTCCACATCAAGAGCCGTTATTAGAGATGTTCTGATTCTGATGCCTCTTTTCATTCTTAATTTAGATCTCGATAAACTTCAGCAGGGTGCTGAAATCTACAGAGAGTTCACATCAAACAGTCTGACACTTAAGGGCGCTACAAAACTGACTGCACGGATTTGTATTCTACTTCACTGTATTTATTAAATGGGTCTGTCTCTTTAATGTCACGCAAACATCAGAGAAGAGGAAGGATGCCAGGTGTGCACAGTACCTGCAAACATCATCATGTGCTGAAAGTTTCCCCTGATTTTGTGTCTTCGGCCCAGGTTAATTATGAAAGACAAAGGATAGATGTTCAAGGCCCGGCCGATAAAGATGGCTATCTAGTAGGCAAAATGTTAAAGAAAAGTCTTCTCACATTTGATTTATAACATCAAATGGAAATTTAGACCTACACTACTGTTCAAAATGGTTTGCATTAAAATTTTTTGATAGGATGCATTAACATTTAATCAAGTGACAGTAAAGACTTTTATATTGTTACTAAAGTTTTTCGATTTATCAAAACACTGTTCTTTTGAACTTACTATTCAAAAAATCGTAAAAAAAAAAAAATAATAATAATAAGCAGCCATTTTCAACACTGATGATTATAGAAAGACTTTCTTGAGCTTCTATGATTTCTAGAGGACCATTTGACACTGAAGACTGGAGTAATGGCTGCTAAAATCAAGCTCATCAGAGGAATACATTTTAAAATATTAAAATATAAAACAGTTATTTTAAATTGTTAGAATATTTCACAATATTACCGTTTGAACTGGATTTTCATCTGATAAAAGCAGCCTTGTTAAGCATAAGACTGTTAAAAACATTAAACAAATTCTTACTGACTTTAAACTTTTTAATACTGTTCAAATAACGGCTAGTTGTAGTTAACATATAGCGTAGTTATGCTGCTTAAACATTAATGGGTACAATTTGCAACCCACAGATCATGCTAAATAACTACTGTGTAAGATTACATTAGAAATTGCCATCTAAAAAAAGGACAGTATTATATGGTTTTCACAAAGCTTGTAGTATTGCACACAAGTGAAACTGATCGCTTTTATGGTGTTTTTGTCCTATTTGAAAATGTCGCAATCTAAAATAATTTGATAGAATAGTAACATGATATTCCTTTAGAACAATTACATAATGCCTCGTAATGGTCATAAATTACATAAATCAAGATGATGAAACAGCCACAAACCTTTCCAGATGTTTTTAAGCATTTAAAATGATTTGGCTTGCATCTTCTCTAAAATGCTAAGGCTTAATGCACATTACCACCTCCTCATGTAGAATCTGCAATAAACACTTCATCTGAAAGACAAGGATACAAAGGCTCCAAATATGAAAATGGGGCTGAAGACGTGATTCTGAAAGGTGAAGAGTGCCAGGCCCATGTATGAGAAGATGAAGTTCTCTGCTAGGAAGTGCAGCACCTCAAACAACTGCAATAGCAAAGAAACACATGTATGCATCTGACAACAGCACATTTGGTCAACAAAACAGCTGAAACAACATTCATAAAAAGCAAAATCACACATTTTCGAAACCACATCCCAAGTGTAACATGCTTCACCATACTCTACAATGGCTTTTATAACATGTTATATCTGAGGCTGACGCCGATATTTTAAATTCCTGTGACTATGACCCTTCTCTGTATAGACAGGAGCTTTGATAAAAACAAATCCGGCTCCCTGGAGAGAAAGCCAGTGCCACAGGGGTGTCATAATTACTGTATGCACCCCATTTCACTTCCTCACACATTGCACTGCTCTGACAACACCACAGGGGTGCTGGGAATTCACTTAGCGCTATCCCTCCACTTTTAGCCCCCCTGCATCAAAGCATCTTTTGAAGTAGAAAAGGCAGGTCTCCCATCCCCCCCTAAAAAATAACATTGCTGCTTTTTTTTTTAATATACCTTACTTTTTCAACTTTGACACAGTTCATTTCTCAGCTGCTCTTAAAGCAACTAGAAGCCAAAAGCTAATATCTTTTACCTGAAACAAGGTTAAAATCTTTTACCTGTTTAGTGCGTTTGGTTGATTCCTCAGAGAGATTGTTGTAGGTATAATGGGCCTGGGTGATTCCACAAAACAGTACAGCGACAACACCTAAAATAGTAAGAAAAAAAAAAAAAACCTCAGCCTCATATGTGCTCTTTTTTTCTTTCGAGTGGGGGATGGATGCAATTTCAGTACAGCTTGTAGTTGACTAATGAAACAACCCGATGATGAATGCAAACGACTGAACACATTTACACATCAGGGATGTTATCATTGGCCTGTCCACGTACAGCAAAATGGAGGAAGGTTTAACATTTTATTTGCATATTTGTATGCAAAGGATTTGGCATGAACCTGAATGTAAATTTTTTGTCATGCTAATGAAGCACATTATACTATTATTGCAGCTGATATTGAACTATAGCAGGAAATGTTGTGCTGTTTCTAGAGTGGAAGCAGTTGCAGCCTCATATTATACTTTATTATATTAAAGTTTGACCTTTGGGTTACCAAGCAGATTACCCACTATGCTTTCATTACAAATCCACACAAACACCCACCTGTGAATCCACAAGCTTCAGCCAGCAGAAAAGTACTCCAAGACATGAGGAAGAACAGAGCTGTCTCCAGCAGAGGGAAACAGTGCAGCTTGGTGAATTTCGTCACGTGGATGAAGTTAAGAATTTAAACCACATATCATAAAACAATCAAAGAGCTAATCAAACAAAGATTAAAATGTTTTTTGAAAAAAAAAAAAACATTATTTAACAGTTAATTATACTGTGTGTATTGCTTTCAAAAGTCATTTCTATAATTATTGAGTGTCATATGATCCATTAGAAATAATTAAAATATGCAGAATACATTGTCAAGAAATATTATCAAAATTAAAAACAGTACTGCTTCTTATTTTTGTGGATATTGTAATGCATTTTTCAAACATTTTTGATTAAAAGGTAAATAACAGCAATTACTTGAAATAGAATTTTGTAGATTTTGAAATTAGATTTTATATTTTTACTTTGTCTTCTGATCAGTAATAATATATATAAAAAAATACAATGTATAAACCACTGTTAAAAGGATAGTTGTCTTACTAATTTTACAGATGGCTATTAAAAGCGATATCACAAAGCCGAATGTGCATCAACACAACCTATTTGCATAAACCTAAATCTATTTAGACTGATTTCATGACAACATGCAAAAAAGGATATGAGGGCAGTGACTACTCCAGTGACTGCACCCATGGCAAAAGAGCCACTGAAGATGCCCAAGAAGACGCCCACTGATTTGAAAAAGGCAGATGCATCAAATGTGTGTGTGTTAGCTCCTGAAGGCTGATACGCCACAATTGACCTGCAAAACAAAGACAAAAAAATCCAAATCATTCAATCAACTGATTGAATGATCTGATTACCTCGAAATGCACATTATTTTATTTCCATGCTTTTTCCCAACCAAAGTCTAAACAACACAGTTATTCTGCCTATACTGTTAAATTGTGTAAGTGGTCCCAAAAAAGAATATCAGAAACAATTAGCTTTAGCTCATTGTGTCCAAAAGGGGGAGTCAGAGCACCATCTACATGGCTGTTTTGTTGCGGCATCATTAATTTTTACTATTCAGCGTTACAGTGAAAATGTCCCCAGCTCCCCCTCTGTGCTGGCAGCCTGGGAAATCCCACCAACTGCCGCAGACAAAACACGTGATTTGAATTATTATTATTTTTTGTAGCAACAGAAACGGAACAAGGAAGTGATGCTGTAATGAAACTGGGACTTACGAAGAAAGCACTATGGCAACGGCATCGTTCATGACGCTCTCTCCAAACAGCAGTGCATAGAGATCACCATCAGCATGAAGCTCATTAAAGATCGCAAGCACTGTGACTAAAAATCACACACAAATCAGTAACATAACGTATTGATATCCTGAATGATAATCTTAACAGCGAGTTTATTTTTCCTGAAAAGAGAACAAAGACAAAAGGAGGAAGAAGTGAGAGATGAAGTACCTGGATCTGTGGCAGATATTACGGCACCAAAGAAGAGGCAGTCCGTGTAGTAGAACTTGTCAGTGAGCTGACCCAAAACCTGCATTAGTTTCACCACGCCATACATGAGGTTTCTTAAAAAAAAAAATAATACATAAAAATATTGTAAGACTGCAACTCAAAAGGCAATCTTAGTTTATAATACACTACTATTCCTACTATTGTACTACTATATGTTACTTGTATTCATGAAACAAACAAGTTTCCAACTACATCTTCTAAATTATGGAGTTAACAACAAAACACACTGCCAGAATATTGTATCCCACAATGCAGTGTAAAGTGACTTCTGACTGTGTAATGTGACAGATGAACCTGCTGATAGTTTTTAAACATGTTTGACTTTTAACAGTGAAAACCCTTTTTGCATTTGCTATGTGCTCAGGGTACTAAGCGAGAAGGTGGAGCTCATCCGACAGCAAACGAAAAAATTAATCTTATGGTGGGTGATAACTGGTGCCATAAAATTCCACTACGTGCCTGAACCTGGCTCCTTTATGTCATTGGTTAACACACAATTTTTTTAATAGTTTAGGTTACAACGATTTCACATAGATTTACATGCTGCAACTTTTTTTTGTTGTTGTTGTTTGTTTTTTGCAAGTTCACTCATCATAATCAAGTACAGCTCTGTTTCATCTGTAAAATTTGTAAAAAGCTTCTGAGGCATGTCATGGCTGATCCACCGTCTGTATCTAAAATATTGCATGGTCTGTGGAATATCATGAACCTTAGTAACTTACCCAATGACAAAACAGGAAATTGCTGTGCCCAAGAACGCATAAGTTATTATGGATCCTAGGTTTCTGAAGAAATGTCTCTGGAGAAACAAGGAAGAGCATGTTAAGAGCATGTCGAACAAACCAAAAGTAAACAAGAAGGAAAAAAAAGAGAAAGATCTGTTTGTCTGTTCAAAAACAGTAATATTGTGAAACTGTAACATTTTCAAAATGTAAACTATTCCTGTGATAGCAAAGCTGAATTTTTTAGCAGTCATCGCTCAAGTTTTCTGTGTCACATGATCCTTCAGAAATCATTTAGATGTGCTGATTTGGTGCTCAAGAAATAATTCTTATCAATCTTGAAAATAGTGTTGAAAATATTTTTCAGGATAGATTAATGAATAGAAAGAACAGAATTTAGATTAAATAGAGGTTTATTTGTCACATTATAAATGTTTTACTGAGACTTTTGGTCAATTTAATAGGTCCTTACTGAACAAATTATTCTCACACACACACACGTTGGTTTTTGTGATTTATGGGGACTCTCCATAGAAGTAATGGTTTTTATACTGTACAAACTATATGTGCTATTGTCCTACACTGACCCTGCACCTAAACCTACCCCTTACAGGAAACTGGGAACAGGGAATTATACAGAGAAATCAAAGGTTAATTAAATAAATCTATCTTTCTTACACATGATTAAAGATGTTGTAAGGCCCTTAGTCTTCATCCTGACACACTATCATTCCAATTCCTCTATATTTCTATCCTAGCTTGTTTACAGAGCAAGACAGAGAGAGAAAAAAATCCTTTGTGAGTATTAGTCACAATATGCTGAATCACTCTGTTGGTACAAAGTGCAGTAACTACAAAATAGTTTGATGTTAAACCTCTCTCTTCCACTGTCATAAGGCCTTCCTCTTCCTCTTTTTTTTTTCTTTCCTTTTTTTATGCATACTGGCAGAATGTATTTAGTATTACACATGTATCAACAAAAGAAGACAGATAGTTTTGGTAAAATAATAAGTATGTACACTGAATTTTCATAAAAAAACCTTTAAACACAGGGGAGATTCCTCTGCGTGAGAAAAGTGAGTATTGAGTGCACAGTTAGCTTTTATAAAGACTGTGCAATCAAACACGAAAGCTTGGTGCAGTAAACATTTAAAATTTACTGCGAAAATTCATAAAAACTCTGAGCAGCACACTTTTCCCTTTATTTTGTAAGGTTCATCAAAAAAGTCTAATGTGGTACAAAGAGAGGAAATAATGTAGCCTTGGCAGAGACCCGTTCCTCTCACTTCCTCAGGGCCTCCCTGCACACTCAGCACAATCTAAAATATCTGGAATCCAGGACTGATAAACATGATTTCCACCTGATAAACACTGCAGTCAAATCAAACAAAAAGGGCACGGAGTAGATCATGTATGGACATTCTTTTACATTATGACATTCAATGCCATTTTCTATTTGTCCTTTTCTTTAGTGTGGTATATAGGTGTTTGTGCATGTGTAAGATCTGCAGAGCTACAAAACTCTCCCACAAAACGATTTATTCGATCTAAAAACAAAAGGCTTACACAGACCTGGGTGAAACGCCTTGTTAAAATACCTTTCTACTTCAAGATGGGCTAATATTTGCATAATGCAGCCTAAATGGTCATGCAAACAAAGAGAAGGTGTGGTGTCAATAACGCAGGAGTGTTGCAGTCATGTCAGGGAATACGCACTGTGTGTGTGTGTGTAAACCTGAGAGAGAGACAGAGTCACTCATATCACAGTGGAGTCAAAAAGGGCAAGTGTATTGCAAATACATACAAGCGCTGTGTCCATCACGTGACTCTGTTCCTCTTTCGGGCTTGAACTGAGGGTAAAACTTCAATGGACATTATTAACTGTCTTTACTTTTATTTTGAAAGCATAACTATGATTATGGTAAGGGGCGTTATATTTCCGACGCATGTTTGTGGTGTTTGGCAATAACGTCTCTTTTTGGATTGGATGAACCAAAGTAACACTGTAATATACTGAATCATGGGGTCACGGGGAACAATAACGCTAGTAAACAATAAAACTAAACCTGGCTTTATAAATTATACGTAAAGGTCTAAATCTGACTTCTTATGTTAAATACACATTAACTTATCTATAGCACAGTTTGAAAGGTGACATTAATATTAGTGATGTTTGACCAGATCAAGATCAGGACTCTTGAGCATGAATTTCTGGTCTGCATCTCACTTCTCTTCTATGGTTAACCTTCCACCGAAGCAAAATGATCAGAGAACAGAGATCAGGTTGCATTAGACTAGATCATATCTTAAGATTTCATAATGTGAAGTGGTAAAGAAGCACCTTTACGGATGAACGCACTGCTGAACAAGCAAAATGAAAGCTAAGACTGAGTAAAGGTAAATTCCACTTCGCAATGAAACTCATACCTTTTTGAGGCTGTATCCGGCGTGGAATATGATGGGAGGTAGCAGAATGTTGAAGAACACCTCAGGGTCAAAGGTCAACTAATGGAAAAATATTTAAATTGTTACAAACAAATGGACAAAATGTGTAAACCTTTTTAAAAACAAACAAATGTTATTAATCTTGTTAAAGACCTCATGAATAGTTTAAAATTGCAATTGCTAATCATGCGGTGATGTATTTTCTATTGATAAAGGAAATTGTGGTAAGAATTTACGGGGCTTGTCTTTTTAGTTTAAACAACTATTAAGTGATGTTGAAGTAGGGCTGCACGATAACAGAAAAAATTATCATCACGATTATTTTGCTCCAAAGGTTTATCACGATTAATAATGACGATTATTTCTTTGGTAATGAACTTTTATTGACTTGTGTATTCTTATTGAACTTTACATCCACAAATAAAGAAAAACAAACAGACCAAACATGTTTAGAATAGAGAGTTTTTCTTAGCTGTGAATAAATATAAATATAGCTGTGTAAATAAATCTAATTAGACTGCCTATTTTACATAAACTTGTAGCTAACGATCTTCTGCACCAAGTAAACCTGGCTCTGTAATCAGGTGCGTGATCTTACATTGAGCCTCATTCACTACGCAGAGCCGTTGTTCACTGATGAGCTGTGCAAACTCGGGTTCATTATCAGCGTGATTTTGCGCAGCTCATCAGTGAATAACGGCTCTGCGTAGTGAATGCGGCTCAATGTAAGATCACGCACCTGGTGGAATTTCCCGCCGATTACAGGCTTTACTGACAACATGCGCATATCACATATCACGCGATGAATATCTTGCATCCCTCTGCCATTCTTTTACAGCTTCAGAAAGCGCTTGCAATCTAGACGCAGTAACGTCATAGTGACACAGTCCAATGAGTAAACTCCGCCCATAAAAACAGTTTGGTCTTCATACTGTAAAATCGCGACGATATTTAATAACTGATCGTGGGTCATAAATATCGTTATCGTGATAAAAAAAACGATTGATCGTGCAGCCCTATGTTGAGGTGTCATAATGATAAGCTTTTATAAACTAATTTACAGTTTTTGCCTTTGCTGTCTGTTTGCTGTTCAGACCAGTAGCAGGGGATATGTATAATTTAATTTCAGAAATTATACTTTCTGAGTTTCCTTATTGTGTGAAACTGGATACCTTAGTCTAGCAAGTTATCTTACAAAGACAATGTTGTCTACTTATTAGACTAATATAACCATTAATATTTGTCATCTTTCAGAAAACAGACAAAAAAAATACATGATGATAAGTTCAAGATGATAAAGAGTGTTAGCTGAACAAAAAAAATGTGGGTTGAGTGAACAACTTTGTCTAAAGGTGAGTAAATTGAAAGCCGTGCAACGAATTACCTTGAAATTTTAAGTCAAGTAAAAATTTTTTTTTTTTTTTTAGTGCTGCCTTTATCTTATCCTAGTTTTTATCTTAGGTTTTTCAATGTATTATTAATATTTTATTTCTACTAACAAAAATAGTTGTATTAAAGTTAGTTGTAGATAACAACCCTGCTAAACAGGTGACAGAAACCTCTGCTGCAGGTTTATCAGAAGCGTTTTTATATGTGTGTATGTATGCTGTTGCTGATATACCTTGCGCAACATGTCATTCTGCTCCACACTGTGGATTTCTCTAAGGTTGATCTCCCCCTTGAGTGTATACTCGAAGAGCTTTCCGCTAATGTTGAGGAGCACCGTGCTGACAGGACCCTCCCGCAGGGTGCAACTCGGAGGAGTTTTATTATGGTAACTGGTGGAGGGAATGCCATACCGCAAAATAACACCCACCAACAGACCTGTTTGAAACACAGAAGACAAAGCACTCATATTCCCTTTCAATACATACAGTTAGTCTGTGAGAAAGGAAACCTGTCTGGAAAACAATCCATTTTTGCTGTGGCACAGAAATTACACTTCTTTTCTTAAAAACACAGTATAAGCAGATTGGATTCTGTAGGATGACACAGAGTAGAGATGAGAGCCTGCTGTGTGAAATCTGTTGGAGGGTATTTCCATACTAATGAAGTGCCAGAGGAAGTCAACAGCACACGCAGCATGTGCTACAGAAACAAGAACAGTGGCGAAAAACACCATAATCGCACAACCTCCTTCTAAAAAGAGGCAAATTACACTTCTTTAAATCAGCGGTAGGTCTAGACAGTACTGATTTCATAGGGATAACCTGTGGAGTCACATCCATACCCTAAAAATAAAGTTTTTGCACATTTATTCTGGGAGCATGTGGACATGAGCAGCACATTTTACACATTTCACTTTATCTAAGTTCATTTCATATAAATGTGCAGATTGTTTTACCCATGTATAGTACCCCTGAAGATACAATTTTTACAAATGTTCTGACAGTGCATGCCGTGGTACTCAAAAGTACAGTTAAGAACTTGGCTTTGTTCAAAGGCAGAAAAAATCTTAAAGGTGCCATAGAATGAAAAACTGAGTTTACTTTGGTGTGGTTGAATAATAACAGTTCAGTACATGGACATAACATACTGGTGAGTCTCAAACACCATCGTTTCCTACTTCTTA
>JAUMHG010000041.1:12165097-12181556 GCA_032359395.1 Enteromius anoplus | reverse complement strand
TAAATTGATTTCTGGATGGTGCCGTAGGATATGCATCTGCTTGTTGGTTGAGTTGCCTGTCATTTGTAGTGATGGGACTAATGGCTCTTTGAGGGGATCCGAATCTTGGCGATCCATTCCTTTCAAAGAGCCTTTCTAAAGAATTCCCTCTATAACTGTTCTCTCTCGTGGAGGAGATAATTTGTGTGCATCTGTGTGAAACACGCATAGGAAAACAAAGAAGTGACTGGGCTCCCATCGTTCATGTTTATGAGCCGTTCAAAAGAATCGGTTGGTTCGCGAACGTCACTCTCTCTCTAGTCGCTTGGTAAAGCTTCTTAAAGCATGTACGGCAAATTGTATGGGTCCTGTCGACTACACGACATCCTTTATCTCCACCGGGTAGATGAAATGTTGCCATACTGCTAACTTAAATGAGGAGGAAGGGTCCGCAATCTCTGTGTTGGATGCGATGTTTCCTCACGCTCATCTTTAACTAGCTGAACTTTTGCAGGCAGGCGTCACACGATTGGAAAGGTAGTCACGTGGTGTGTCGCGATTCTCCCTTACCACACCGCAATACAGGATCGTGGATCTGAGTGTCACGATTTCGGTTTCATATCGTGAATCGTTACAGCCCTAATATATATATATATATATATTTGTATATAATATACTAGCAATTAATATGATTTGATTTTAAATGTATTTATTGTAGTAATTATGTTAAGCTCGAAGAAGATAGCACTCATTGCACTCATATTCTGTTGCAGGCTTGCTATGGCATTGTGAAAGTGCCAGATGGGAACTGGTTGTGCAGGACGTGTGTGCTTGGCATCAATCCCCAGTGCCTTCTGTGTCCTAAAAGTGGGGGTGCAATGAAGGCCACACGGGCGGGCACTAAATGGGCTCATGTAAGCTGTGCTCTCTGGATACCAGAGGTGAGTTATGTGTCATGAGTCACAATGCTACTGTTGAGGTTTTACAATGAAGCTTTGAATGTCTGTCGTCATATTTTATGATGCCATCACCCTGAAAATATATATATATATTTTTTTTTGTAATATACAATTGTGTAAGAGCTATTAGATCGCTGCCAAATGTGCCAAATGTTTCCAGCAAGCAGCAGAGAAAATGTTTTTCAGCACAGTGAAATTGTTCTATCTGAAAGTCTAAATGCCAACAGATATGAAACGATGCAGAATATTTAGCTAGATAAAGAATGTTGTGAATTTTGGGGAACGATTATGTAGGCTATCTTCTTTTTTCTTTTTTTTCTTCAATACATTTTGAATAAGGATGCACGATAATCACAGTTTGATATGTAATGTGCATCTTGTCAATAAAGCCGGTTCTGTAATCAGCGGTAAATACCATCAGGTGCGTGATTTTTACATTGAGCCGCATTTACCATGCAAAGCCGTTGTTCCCCGAAAAGCTGTGCAAAATCCCACTGATCATGAACGCGGATTTGCGCAGCTCGCCAGTAAAAAAACAACTCTGCGGTAATGCGGTCCACCTATTTTGTTTTGTTTTTCTTTTTTGTTACAAAAGGAAATTTGAGCTTTAGAACTAGAATATAAAAACAACACTTATCTTCAACCCTGGAAAAAAGATGCAAAAGCTGAAATTATATACCATCTGTAATGCGAACGCTCAGTTTGACTGCTATGGCCATTCCAGGAAGAAATACTTAGAACTCTTTTGTGTTTTGTTATTTTAATAAAATAACAGCTTTAAAAAAAGTCGGGGTATTATAGTTGGTTTTATTTCAATCAGTGTATCACATTGCAAAATTTAAAAACGGTCAAAATGACTGCCTTGGTAGTTCTAGGGTGAATAGACATGGGCTAAAAGCAAACTCCACGTTTGAGTTTATGGTGTCTTATAAGTATTTGTTGTTGTCTGTAGGTGAGCATTGCATGCCCAGAGAGGATGGAACCCATCACCAAAGTGTCTCATATTCCTCCCAGTCGCTGGTCGCTCATCTGCAGTCTTTGTAAACTCAAGACTGGAGCCTGTATACAGGTAACGCTGTATAGTGCGTGAGCATTTCTACTGAGGGATAGGGTTGCAAGAATTACTCCATAATGATAATGTCCGTCACAGTGTCAAAGTAGTTTTGTTTTTTATTTTTTTGCTATAAAAATGTAGGTCTTATTGCATTTCATTTAAATAATCAAGTAAGTGATATTTTGACTACCTCAAGTTGTAACTTTAATATTTTAAACCCTTTTTGTATGCGCAATATAGCACAGTTTTTTATTAATTTCAGGATTTGTACAGGTAAAATGTCTTCACCCTTTCACAAATTAAGGCCTTAATGTATTAAATCAGAGAAGATTGTGTTAAATTTGTAAAACTTATTGCATCAAAATATTGGTTTGAATTTCGTCACCTAGACTGATGTTTGTTTTTGTTTTTAACACTGTTTCTCATCTTCCAGTGCTCAGTTAAAAACTGCACCATCCCTTTCCACGTCACTTGTGCTTTTGAACACAACCTGGAGATGAAGACCATCCTGGATGAAGGCGATGAGGTCAAATTCAAATCCTTCTGTCTGAAGCATAGCAAACCCAAAGCAGGAGAAGCTGGCTTGAGTCCTGCCTGTCATAAACCTCCCACTGAGACTGAGAAACTGGGTTTGAGGGCGCAGAAGCTTCAGGAGCTGGAGGAGGAGTTCTATACGCTCGTTCATCCTGAGGAAGTGGCCCAAGACCTTGGACTGCCAATCAACCTGCTGGATTTTATCTTTCAATACTGGAAGATGAAGAGGAAAAGCAACTTTAACAAGGCCCTGCTGCCACCTAAAGATGATGAAGAGAACCTACTCTTGCAGCCACAGGAGGACAGCATCCACACACGAATGCGCATGTTCATGCATCTGCGACAGGACTTGGAGAGGGTGGGTGCTCTTATCATTGTGGATGAGATTTTTTTATTTATTTAATTTTTTTCCATAGGTTAGATGTTCATCTAGTTGTACAGCAGCAGAGTAGTTTATTATGCATTATTGCGCATATTTCTTTCTTTTTATTAGGTTTTATTTTATAAATACTTTTTTAAATGTAGGTATTCATTGTTTTTGTTTAAAAAAACAAACAAACATTTGATTAGTGCCTGATTAGGCTTCCTCAGGATCAGCTAGTTTTCCAAGTTCATAACTTGTTCATTTTGAAAAAATGTAGTTTTGCACACATCCCATTATCTCAAATTAAATTAAAATAAAATTTCAGTTGACTTATGGACATCACTTTTCAAAAGTTTTACTATTGCATTTGGAAGATGCTTTTTATTCTTAATTAGTTTAATTAAAAATACAGTAAAAACAAGAATAATAATTATTATTAATAATATTTTTTTTATAATAAAAGTGATACATTTTTAAAATACTATTTCAGTTGAGCCAATATCCAGTTTTCAGTGTCACATGATGATTATTTGGTATTTAAGTAAAATCATTTTCTTTATCAGTAGTTGAAAACATGCTTTTTAAATTTTTTTCAGAACCAGTTACATACATTTTCAGGGTTCTTTTGATGAATAGGAAGCTTTGGGTTTTGAGGGGGAAAAAAGAAAATAATTTATTTGAAATAAATTTGTAGCACTATAAATATTTTTACTATTTACTTTACCTGTGATTGTATTAATGCATCCTTTCTGGGGAGAAAAAAAAACATACATGCGCATATATATATATATATATATATTTACATATATATATTTATAAAATTAATATACTATATAAGAATGTAATTTATTAGCCTAAGATATTTTTCTCATGTGCATTTATATTTACATTATAAATATGCACCATACACACATGTATATTATGTAAACATAACATTTATTTTGGACGCAAATTCATCGTTTGACAGCACTAAGTTATATATAATTATTTCAAAGGTAGTTTAATGCATGCTTCAACCATTAGTGTTATGTTGTGAGTTTTTGATATAATAATCCTTCTGTGTGTGATTTTTATCAGGTGAGAAACTTGTGTTACATGGTGAGTCGAAGAGAGAAACTGAAACTGTCCCAGAGTAAAGCTCAGGAGCAGATCTTCAATCTACACGTCAAACTCATCAACCAAGAGTTATCTGCAGGTAACTCACTTTTTTACTTTATTATTTGTTCATTTTAGTTTTTTTTTTGTATCTTTGGGTTAAAACGTTATTAGAATACATTTTATATTTCAGAAGTTGTTAAAAATTAATTTTCATTTTTAGCTTTAAACTCTAGATTTGCCAGAGTTCAAGTTGAACTCTCACAGTTAAATAATCCAACCAATTAAAAATAACTAATCTCATATAGAATCTTATCTTTTGATGTTCCAGCACCACTGAATAATTGACTTACTTCTACGTCTATTTGCAGGGCTCCCAGTGTCCTCGTCTTTAGAGAACCTATTGTTCCACCCTCCTAGGATAACCTTAAAACTCAAAATGCCCAAAGTGTCGCTTGGCAATGGCAAAACCAACTCCAAATCTGGAAATGGCCCACTGTGTCCGGATAACAGTGGTAACGTATATGACACTTGTGAGGGAGGCATTGGTCAGGGCAAACCGCAACTCCATCTTGGACGGGTAAGGATAGAGGAGCGTGCCAACGGTCTCCTGCCAGCCTCCATTTACATTAGACGAGACGGCGGGACTCCCCCATTGGCCGTGAAGCAGTCTGGCAAACCTTTAGCTCTGCACGCTGCCCTCCACGCTCAATCATCCAATAGGAAAAGCAAGACTGAATCAGAGAAAACCCGCCAATTGAAAGCCAACGGCATTATGGACAAGCCCGTACTCCAAAGAGACACTTCCTGCCAGACGCCTACTGAAAAAGACACATGCAATGAGATTTCAGGGAAAAGTCAGTCGGGTGGATTCCACAAAACATCTCTTGAGCATTTCAGTCGATCTCTCAAGGAGGCCACTGTCAGTTTAGTACGGACTGAGGATCTTCGGGCTTTTGAGAAGAACTCACGCAAGTCCTCTGGATTGTCTAAACCGCTTTCCAATGAGAGGCCGCTAGGGGGCAGCAAACCATGCCAGGAGAGCGACGGTTACTGCCCGGATGCAGAGCTCAGTGACTCTGAGCCCGAGGCTAAAGGGAAGTGCCGACAGGGAGGGAGGGGGCAAAACCAGAGAGGTCCCGCTGGAAACTATGTCAAGTCTACCAGCCGAGCAAAACTGTCTTTTGGCTCAAGGACGTCAGTTCAAAGGTGACAATCTGCAAAGCATTAAAAGCATCTCCAACCCACTGCCACAGATTACTGTAGTCCTCTGGCGGTATTCGGAAGCGCCAGATTCTGTTTTCCTCTGTTGAGGATCAGCCAATGGTTTTTTTAGTACAGTGTGCCAAAAAGTTCTCCCTGGCAAGTGATTGGTTTATTTTTGTGTTGGACTGATATATATCACTGTGTCTCTCAAACCAGCCATAGTGTTTCTGCTGCACTTGGATTCAGTGCGTGAGAGCACGTCTACATTAGGTTTTATGGGCCTTGAAATAGTGTTTCTGTACATAAAAGGAACCTCACTTTTTAGACTGTACATAGTAGTTTGTGTTAAGATGTGGAGCACATTGAGGGGCTTTCCACGTATTGAAACGTTATCCTACTTTCTTACCAATATGCTTATGCAAATAAATAAAGACTTAAGATCTCTGGTTTGACAAATCATGTTTGTTTGTTTGATTGTTCTGATGTCTGGCCGGGCTGTTTCTTTTGCCTATTTTTATTTCTCTGTTCCTGCGTTTCTTTGGTTTTTCTTCCTTCTGCTTTGTTTCCGCTTCTTTGCTAATGTTAAAATTGGCATGCTTGAGTTGAAAGGAAAGAGTGCTTATGCAACTGAAATGGTCTTCCATCTGTTTCCAGAGTGAAGAGTAATGTCAAACCTTGATGTACATATTTAGAATTAATTTCAAGCTGCATTTATTTCATTTTTTTCCTCAGATCCATTTTTCTGTCATTACTTGGTTGCCAGACCCTTTTATTATGCGTGTAAAAGACCCTGAAAATGGCCTTGAATAAAGCAAGAATGGTTTTTAATGTGATGTAGTGAGTATTTAAGACAATTTAGACAAATTGCTTCAGCATAAAAGCATTTATAAGCATTCAACCAAATGACCCCAGGCACAAATAATACATAATTTCTAATAATATAATAGAAAGTCGGTGGTAAGATCTTAAAAGATTTAGTATTAAGAAATCAATGATTTTATTCAGCAAGGATACATTAAACTGATCAAAAGGGACGTTTGTGAGCCAAAAACAATTCTAATATTTTTTTGTTTGTTTGTTCAACTTCAATTATAAGAAATGTTTTTTGAACACCAGGTCATCATGACGTGATAATGTGACCTTGAAGATGGAGTAATGGCTGCTAAAAATGCAGCTTTGCATTAATCGACTAACATTTTAAAATAGAAAAGCTTTTTTATTATTATTTTTATAATCAATTTTACAATATTTCTGTTTTTACTGTATTTTTGATGAAATAAATTAATCCCTGGAGACTTTTTGACCCCAAACTTTTGAACAGTAGTACATTTTGAGGTCATGTTCATGTAAAGCTCTAGACCAGTATTTAGTGTTCTGTCATTTTCCTTCAATCTCACTCTTCTCCCAGAGCCCTCTGGCTAGTCCAAATGAAAGCGTTCTCCACAGTTTTATTAATCTTCTTCGCTCCAGAAACCACCGTTTCTGCACTCTGTGGTGTTTCCTCAGGCTCTACCTTCCTTCTGCTGTCAACTAACACGAGAACGCGATAATCTGAAGAGGTTTATTCAGAGAAGTTATGCTTACTGGTAATTTTATGTTTGTGGAACAATTCAAGGTCTTATGCAAAGCCACGCGGCCTTCTATTTGCCTTCTAACGGTCTAACTATCTTCAGTTTTAAATATCAAACTGAGTAGTGTAGCACTCTATATCGCTGCCCATCATTTACATTTCACTTCATCTGTCATCTAATGTTCTTTTCAAGCTTAACCACAGTTTATCTTTGGATTGCTTTTGGTTGAACGGCTGCTGTATTAGCTGCTACAGAAGGACTTCAGTGCTGCCTAAGGCTTATTGATCATTTGAAGAAAAAGCTGAGTTTGACTCTACTGTTAAACCAGCGCAGCACTCACTGTTAAAAGAGAACTATAAATCATAGAAAGTAAAAGAAATTTCCTCTTCTGCAGCTTTATGTAAGTAAGGGATGACATAGTCATTATTGCAAAATAAATAAGTGCTAAGTGGAGGTTCTCTTTGATCAAATTCAAGTATTCCAGAGAGCTGTGCAATAATGTTTATAATAGTTCTGATAATTATTATGTTGCTCATTTAAAAGTTCTGTTCGTAAACGTATTTATCCACGATCGGTGCTAATAAATGAGAGAATAATGTTAATTGTCAGTGCAATTATAGAACTATAATAAGCACTGTGTGTAAAATGCCATTGTAGGTAACAGTATTGTTTACAACATTCTACTACTGCTAAGTGTTTTTTTGTTTGTTTTTTACAAAGCACCGTGTAACCTTTCTATTCTTGGTTTAACAGTAGTAAAAGAACTACATTAGAAAGATCGACCTGCTCTTGAACACCTGCGGGACATTTGAGAGAAGTCTGGCTTTCATTGGCTGGTTCATGCAGGTGTGTTTTGAATAGAGCAGGATCTATTGCTGTGAACAAGACTGGGCACCCCTTGACTAGATTAACTTGTCCACATGAGAATTAATAAACTGACAACTGACTGCGGATTAGGATACATTTCAATGAGGTCCTTAACAAGAAGTATTTAACATTGTTGAAACACATGAATGACAAACCAGCTCTGAATGAAGCCTCTCACAACACATTTTTACAATGCACGGTGCCTTAAATTTAAAAGGTACACTACCATTACAAACTTCCATTCTTATTTTCTAATAATCTAATCAGCAAGGATGCATTAAATCGATCATTTTGAACTTCATAAATTAATTGTATATTATTATTATTTTTTTTTTTTTTACTGAATTTCAAACGAATTTTGCCTGATTAGACTTATGTGGTGGAAATCTTTCTAAAAAAAATCTAACTAGAACCAAAGGATTGCAGGTTGGACCATAAAGACTGATCTGATTGGGCTCTGTTTTAATGTGAGGCACATATTATTAATTTTATTTTGAAGATCATGGGTCTGTAATTAATCAAATGAATCGGTACCGGAGTGTTAAAGAGATGTCACTTCTGTGTACTGTAGTGATGCTGTGAGGTATTAGAGAAAAGTCCTGTGTCATCGCGAAACGTTGTTTCTCTTGCAATACTGAGGTCAGCAGTTTAGCATTCAGCCTCCCTCACGGCAGCAGAGAGGATCTGCATCACTATAGAAAACAATAGAGGAAAGTAACTTGTCCAACCAGATGTTTTCTGTATTAACGAATGGCGAAAAGGAATGTGTTGACTAATTAATTGCGCGGAAAATTATCACGTCATAAAGTATACTAGCATCTGCCTAAAAATTAAACCCCTCCTTACAAAATACGAATTTTACTATGGGGAAGGCCTATTAATATTAATTAGGCAAGGCTGACGACACTTCCATTCGACCAGCCGATTCCTCTAATTAATATTCATGAGCCAAGCTGTCTCCCCAACGTCTGTCTTGATTGGCTAATCGTCTCAAAGCGTCCCGTTGCGTCATTAATATTTATGACTCAAACCTTCACAGTAGTACGTTTCTAAACCTGTCAGACTGGACCGGGTGGAGAATGCAGCGGACAAGTGCACTGTTTCTATCACCATTTCTTTTGTACAATATCGCTCCAAAAGACGATTTTCTAAACGTCCAGTAATACGTTGATTCGTCTGAAGATGGAAATGAAAGAAAAACTCCATCACAAGTAAATTCTCATCATTAAACGGAGAAGAGAGAGTTTCTTCCGGACTATTTCGGTTATCAACGCGGGATTTTGTTGTGGATACCCAGCCCGGTTCAACCTTGTGCCGCCAATGACAAGTTCAGCGCCGCGTAACATCCATCTCTCTTTCACACGACCAACATGGAGCTTAGTGATTTAATGAAGTGGAGAAATATTTATTTTCCTTTCAGCATCCCGAGTCCTTCAGCATTAGAGTCTGTTGAAGCCGGTTTAACCTCTACTCACGTGTCAAATGCACCGAATTAAAATAGTTTGAAACATTTTTGCTGAAATATTCTTCCTGGACCAAGACACCAACCTTAAAGCCTGGTAAATCCTGATATTTTATAACTCACGATTGTGTACATTTCAGTTCATTTGGTTTGAATGAAATCCTGTATTTGCATAGACACTAGTATTTTCCCTGTTAAATAAACCACGCTGAATTTACATGCTGGTTTGGCGTTGGTCTTTTGATGACCTAGGAAGGCTTTTAGGTTAAGCTTTACTCAAATGCATTTTATTAATGGTTATAAAAGTATCAAGTTGTATGACATGCATATGCATTCATTTGCCATTTACATTTTAACAGAAATCCAAGATGACATCAGAGGTCAGCCAATTGTCATTAAGTGAGCTTCCCATGGAGAACTGGATGGCCCACCTGCCCAGTGCACTGTGGGATACCCCTCTCTGTTACATGGCCATTCCAGGTAATTAACCTCATGTTCATTTAAACATTCATTAATTGCATGCAAACTGGTCTTGTTTGAGCTATGGGTGTCACGATATACCGGTATTGACGATAACCGTGATATTCAATCATAAAAATTCAACCCACACCTGATTCTGTGCAATGCACGTAATGCCTCATCTATGTTGGCGCCGGCGCAAACGTAGTTTAAAACACTTGAAATAGGGGTACATAAGTTAACAGGTTAAAGTATCATTTTTGATGTTAATATTTACTCATCATACTGTTGATCTTGACCGTATTTTCTTTCTTGTAATTTCGTAGGGAGCTTCAAATAAAACCGAGAAACCCAGAGTGCATGCAATGCATGTGCCCTGTTTATCTGTGTCCTTATGTTTGCTGAATGGGCAAAAAAAGAAAAATGAAATTAACAAAGTAAAAAATAATTTCACAGAAAAAAATTCTATAGAAATTGCAATATATTGATATTGTGAATTATTTTGGCCACAATAACCGTGGTGTGAAAATTGTAATAGCGTGACAGCCCTAGTTTGTGCACTAAAAATTTACATTTTTGTCGGACTTTTTTTGCGTTCTGAATGAATATACACATATCTTTTTTCATCTTAAATTTAAAATCAATCCACTGTTATGTATTCAAAGTGTGAATGTTGTTACTGTAGGAGAATGTCATTATTAGGCCAATTGATTAGAGTAACCACATTTTTGTATATTTATATTTGCTTAGACGTTTTATTTCAGTGCCATTAGTGCTCACCGTCATTGTGACACTTTCATAATGGGTCTTTAGGGAGCCATAATGCCATAACCTACTGTCTGGATAAGAATGACCGCTCTCCAGTGGACCTCACTCAACCGGATATGTTGCAAAAGCTGGACAAGTACATGAAGCCCATCATAAGGCCATTTGTATACAAGTGGGCAATAGCACAGGTACAGTATGTTGTCACTGACCCATTTTTCAAAAAGGGCTTTTTTTATTTTAGTAAAACTAATATAATAATCACCATTACATTTTTCATGTACGTTGTTTTATTTTCAATGTAATTATTTGAATCATTTTGGACAATGGTTGCTTTCTGAGTCCATTGGAAACATTTTTGTCCTTCCTGTAGTCTTCTATAATAATAATGCTGTATCAAAAAATGCATGATTAAATTCTTTATATCCAGAAGTGGTGACTTTTTCATATTTAAATGGCTTAAATGTACGCAAAGCTGAAATTACTAATTATGCTAGTTATGGTATCAAATCCCTCATGAGGTTATAGACCATATTATGTCAGCATGCATCAGCAGAATCCCTTAGAGCATCATCTCGGAAAGTTATCAGCATGACGGGGAATAAATTGCCGTCTGCTGTCCTTAGGAAATCAATCAAACACTCTGGTTTTGCTACAGTCAAAGCTCTTGATAGCACAATTAGATGGGATGGTTATGACAAAAGTGACACTGATGGATGAACACAGTGTCTCAAATCTTTAGGTGGTTTCACTGACGCTGTTTGTGTCCAGCGAGCTGTTCAGCACTATCTTTACTGTACCTGCATTGTTAATGATTGCGCTTTACATTATTTACCATAGGAGTCTTGCATTAGGGAGCAGTTGGATTCTGGTGTGCGATACTGTGACCTGAGGATAGCACATCGGCCTAATGACAGCTCAAATGATCTCTACTTCTATCATGGTGTTTATACCACTATAACTGTGGAGGTAAGACAACTGACTACACAAAACTATGATGATAAACATTTTAAAAAGTCTTAGCACAGTATTTCCCATCGTGTCTATTTGTTGTGTTATTTGTGCAGTGATTCTAATCTGTTTAGAACTTTAGAGTTTGATGTTTAAAGAATGCTTTTTAATTTAATCAAACCAATTTCTTGTGTTATTTCAGATGATATTAAAAGAGATCAGAGAGTGGTTGGATGTTCATCCAAAGGAAGTAGTGATACTCTCATTTAGCCACTTCCTGGGCCTTAGTCAAGAGCTTCACACACTGCTCGTCTCAACTATAAAGAGTGTTTTTGATTCCAAACTATGCCCCAAAATGGTACACATCGGTTTTTATTGTTTCGTTTTAGTAATAGAGGATGGGAATTGGCATCAATGACAATATATTTCCAATAAATTACAATGTTGATTCAAATCAATTATAGAATACTTCTGATTTTTTGGACAGGAGTGTGTGACACTACGGAAAATATGGAGCCAGGGTCATCAAGTTATCGTTTCATACGAGTACAATATTGCCAACTGCCACAGAGAATTGTGGTCCCATATACCTTACTGGTGGGCAAACAAGTGCAAGGCTGAAGCACTGATTGAGGAATTTGAACGTAGGAAACAATATGGCCGACCAGGTAATCTTTAATATGCCATTTAACTATTTTATTATTTCATTTCATTAATTATTCTCTTGATAAAACTATCATCTTTGTAAAACTTACATTTTTCCTGTAACATTAAAGGCGACCTAGTATGCACCTTTTCACAGGATGTAAAATAAGTATCTAATGTCCCCAGAGTGTGTACTGTATGTGAAGTTTAAACAGAAAATACCTTACACATAATTTTTTATAGCTTGTTAAAATTGCATCTTTTAGGGTATGAGCCAAATTGCACCATTTTGTGTCTTTCCCTTTAATGGAAATGAGCTGGTGCACTCGGGGAAGAAGGTGGAGCTTCAAAAGCTCAAGCTCTGGCAATTCCCATTACTAGCCTTGGCAAAAAAAACACACTCCACTATTAGTACAAGTCTGTTATCTTCACAGAAAGTGAACTTGGTTTAAAAGTCAGTCTTCTGATTGTACTGTGCATAAAAAAGGCACAGTCTGGTGCATGGTGCCAAAAAAATAACTCATGGTGCCATCGCATGCTATTACAATCATTATAAGCCCCACTTGTGGTTATGAGCTCAACTAATTCCAGCGAAAGATTTCACATTGCTTTCATATGCAATTTTTTGGATGTTAGCTGGATCACGGACAGCTGGAATTGTTCTGTCCTTCAGGATCAACTTCTGTGCAAATCCTGCTTTGTATCGACCCTCATTCTTAAAGCAGTTCGGTGTAAAATGATTCGCGCAGACATAAACAAATTTCGGGTTGAGAGATTTTATTTCAAAAACAAAATGAATCCACCTCGTCTTCAGCGCTCCGGTTTCGGGAATAAATGGAGAGCTATGTGGATTCACACATCTACAGAACACCGAAACTCTTGGGAGACATTCTCGTCAGTGCAGCAATGGTGAACTCACTCAGGGCAGTTGTGTTAAAACAACAGTGTCTGTCTGTCAGCATTCATGGGTGGGGCATGTGGCTAACATGACATCACATTAGCACTAATGCTGAAAACAGGTAGTTCGGAGACACTGTTTAGGATACAAAAAAAAAAAAGAGTGATGGATCATCACAGGGTGGTTGTGTATACACACTGCCAACACATTTATGTCCCAACAACATTTGAAAGTGAATTTTGCATAATAGGTCCCCCTTTTAAGCTTTTTAAAAAATTATTATTCTCGAAAAATGGAAATTAAACATCAGTTGTGCATAATTTTCCACAGGTGGCTTCTTTGTGACTGGAATCAATCTTACTGAAGATTTGAAGTACATATGCTCCCATCCCACAGAATCACTGAAGGATATGGTCATGTCTACATATCCCGTGTTACTTAGCTGGGTCAAACAACAGAAGCCTGGCTCTAACACCGGCTCCCTCAACATCATAGCCGGGGACTTTGTGACAGAGAGTCAGTTCATACCAACCGTCATTGCACTGAATGAAAATCTTCTCAAGAGGACCATAATACCAGAGCCTTGAGCCTCTTTTAGCTGCATAATGTATTTAACATTTGAAGAAAGAAGTGTTTTCTTGTTCTTGTGACGGTTTTTTATACTAGTCAACTTTGCACTTTTTGTAAGGTTGCTTACACACTAGAGTTTATGCTGCGTCAGCTCCATTCATTTCAGTAGGTAGGGACGATGGTGCATTGCAAGGATGTAGAGGAAAAACACACAGGTTTGTGAAACCAATGCGCCACCATGCAACCAAAAGCACTTACCATGCCCCTCAAAATGGATCACTTGCACTTTTCTGTCTGCCAAATGCTCCGACGGAGCGGTTTCTAGTGTGTAAGCAGCACCCTTAGGATGATAGTTAATTTTGAGTTAACGGTAGAATATTGTAATGCACTGACTTTTATGACTTGAACTTACTGTCTTAAGCTTATTTATGCAGTCTCTGATATATACCTCTGATTTTGCAAAAATGTTGATCCTTTTTTAAGAACCTGGTTGCGAATGGATGTCATTAACAAGGTCCAGGTTACAACAACTTTATCTACAGTACAGCTTAATAAACATAAGCATATCATAGGACACAATACGTTCCCTGTGAGCATCCGGGTTTGCATGTGAATTGCTGAAGTCTACTCAGAGAAAGCCTGCTTAAACAAAAGATTATCAAACAGGATCACTCAGGATTGTTAATTCTCGATGATATACTCCTCTCATCTTTCTACTGTGTGGAATGGCTATGGAAATATGATTCCAATAAATACATATCTGCATGGTGCACAATCAAAAGCATGAAAAGACGCTGGTCTTTGCACATGTTCTCTGCCATAGTAGCATGCAATTAAAATCAAGATATTTGCATCACAAACAAACTTCAACAGTTGAACTGCATATCAAATGCACATATTTAATAACCGAAGATTTCCAATAAATGAAACATAAAACAATATTCAAAGAATTGCATTTCGAGTTATTAAAAATGAAGTCTTCCCTGACATACAAACAAAATCAATTTCACTGCTTGTTTCATTGATTAAAGAGTGTGCTGAAAGACTTTGGTCAATTTGATAATGGAATTTAGTGCCTTTTCTACCTCAAAGATGATGAAAGGTCACTAGATTACTAAACCATGGCATGTGGAGTGTTTACTTGGTATTTTAACAAATGCTTTTAACATAATTTTACCACTTGTTGAAAGGAAAGGAAAGGAAAATCAATTGTAATATTCTAATAATAAAATAATTTGATAAAACTAAATCAACATCAAATGTTGTATTTGAATGTAGTATTTATCCAAAATATGAAGTATTATAGGGTCATGAAGACGTGTTGCGTAACAGGAATGACCTATGATCGCGTTAGATCTGTTTTTGGGGCGGTTTAACTCATTGACAAAAGGAATGAAAGGCTGTTCTGCAATCAGCTGTAAACACTGAAGCAGCAGGGAACAGGAAATGCCTGACTGACAACGTCAAGACTTTCACGTGTAAGAATGTTAGCAACGCTTCTAAAAACCTTTTCACTTTAGTAAAAGTTGAAGTTTGCTAACCGCTGAGTTTGTGAGGAGAGCTGGGCTTTGAGCTCTGTTATCGACGATGTGTTATCTGCCGTGTCGCTGTTTCAGCTGATCAACTCATTTTGTTTTCAAACGCAGCATTTTAGACTCGTTTGTGAAGAGCTACTGGTTTTATATGATCCAGTGAATTGATGGATCACATTATAAAGGATGACATGAATCACGAGAACTGGATGTCATGTTTGCCTGAGAAACTGTGGGATGTCCCTTTAACACGTCTCTCGATTCCAGGTGAGCACCAAATAAAAGTCATCGTGATTTTTTAAAGACAAGGATTGAACTATAGTACCAGTGCTACTTGTAACAATGAAGTAAAGTATTTGAATTTACTGTGGCAATTCTGTGGTAGTTGCCGAGGTAATATAACAAATAGAAATATTCATTTATCCAATACTGTACTCTACAACTATAGAGCATATTACCGGCTACTTCAATTTACTACAGTTAAGTTAGCTAGTAAAAATTAAAGTATTCTACAGTAGGCTTTTATAGTTTATCTGTTCACTATATATATAATACTACGGTATGCTGTAGCATTCGTTTATGTGTTGTAAATATTATAGAGTATTATACACTTTACTAGTATGGTTCAACAACATAGCGTTTACTATAAATTACTAGTATGTCTTCATGTGTGCTTCAATTACATATGTGTGTATATATATATATATATATATGTATATATATGTGTGTGTGTGTGTGTGTGTGTGTGTTATATATATAAAAACCAGTTATAAGGGCCAATTTTATTGAATTGAATTGAATATAATATGAAAGTTGAATAAATAAGCTTTCCATGATGTGTGGTTTATTAGGCCAATAGTCTTAAGTTGCTGGGGTATATTTGTAGCAAAAATACAAATATACCCCAGGTCAAAATAATACATTTTTATTTTATGCCAAAAAATCAGTAGGATATTTAGTAAAGTTCATGTTCCATGAAGGTATTTTGTACATTTTTTGTAAATATATTTATACTTAATGAACCAAGAACTTTATTTGGACAACTTGATGGTGAAGTATTTAGATATTCAAATGGTTGAATCCAAATATAGCAATGCATATTAGTACTCAAAAATTAAGTTTTGATATATTAACGGTAGGCAATTTACAAAATAACTTGGTGGAATATGATCTTTACTACTTTTGGCATAAATGAAACATTTTGACGTATTGTTGGCTATTGTTACAAATATACCGGTTTAATTATGGTTTGACTGGTTTAATTATTTTTAAATGAAAACTAATAAGGAAAGGACGTGACATGTGGCCAGGTATGGTTTCACATACTAGGAATTTCTGCTTCTGCATTTAACCCATCCAAGTGCACACACACAGCAGTGAGAAGTGAACAACCACACACACACACACACCGTAAACACACACCCGGAGCAGCGGGCAGCCCTTGCTGCGGCACCCGTGGGAGCAGTTAGGGGAACGGTGCCTTGCTCAAGGGTCTCACCTCAGTCATGGTATTGAAGGTGGAGAGAGTGCTGGTTATTCACTAACCCC
>JAUMHG010000041.1:12130494-12160220 GCA_032359395.1 Enteromius anoplus | reverse complement strand
TCTCTGAATCTTCGGATGATGTTATGCACAGTTGATGATGATAACTGCAAAGTCTTTGCAATTTTTCGCTGGGTAACTCTGTGAAATTTTAATCAACTTATTTTACTTTAAAATGATACATTTTCTCGGAATAAACTTTTGATCTGTCATCTACATTTCTATTACAAATAAAATATTGACATTTGCCATCTCCACATCATTGCATTCAGTTTTTATTCACAATTTGTTTAATGTCCCAACTTTTTTGGAATCCGGTTTGTACTTAAAATATTCATTTCGACTATATTAAAGTGTAACTTATGATTATGCTGTGGCTACATTGAATCTAGTATTTTGAAAAATTCTTCATGAATCATTATAATCAAAATAGATTTTCATGATCTTTTGTGCACACATTTCGAAACCCTTTAAAGTGAATTGATGCAATCACAATATAATGCTCTGAATACTCACTTCCGAAGAAGGTGAGAGACGTTCAACGTTCACAAAAACAGCCGTGACCCCTGGAGTGCCTCTGATCTTTTCTTAGATATATTACAGAACAGAGAAAGCTTGTCAAATTGTTCCTTTAAATGACTATTTATTTCTAACCAATAAGCTATATACCTGTAAGTGCCTGGAAGTTTCCCTTGCCAAAAATTCTTTTCTTCTCTGGTGTCTTGGTGGAGAGGATGATCTTATCAACCACGCTCCAGTTGTACAAACTGTTCACCAGACCCACAGCTTCTTCCATCTGTAGTGCCGCTGTCAGGGGAACAACTTTTGTATTACGTAAAATGTCACATTTATCCAATGATTAAAATCTGTCTATATTTTTTACCTGTGGTCAGATATTGCTTTCTGCTTCCCCATTTCACATCAGGATGGACAATGAAGACTCTGTGTTCTTCTTCACCGATGCCTGTGGGGATGTGCTGCTGCAGCAGCTCCTCTATTTCTGCCTCATCAATTTCATTCTCCTCTTCTTCTAGATAGTTGTTATCCGTATTGTAATTTTTGCTCTTGAACATGCAAGCTGTCAAATACAAAGTCCTTGCTGGCAGAACTGGAACAGCAAGCTCAGGTCTTAAATTTTGTTTTAGACACGATACCATGGTAACAACTAATTTTGACGTACATCTGATTGTTTTACATGCAGCAAAGGTCATGTACCTTCTACCAAGGACATGTTCTGAACATAATTTTCTCAATGCATATCTGCACAAAAACACATGGTTGATCAGGACACTGATCTTGTCGAGATTCATTTGCTCAGGTTTTGGTTACAATTGTTTAAACAAACAGTCAACGTTTTCGTCAGTAGAAACGTTTAGCGAACCTTGAGAGAAATCAACAAGAAAAACATTAATTCTACTGTTCAACTAACTCGGTATATCAGCGTGTTTTGATACGTCTTCCTCTCTTGTGTTGAATACGGGCGTTTGTTCAACTGCGCCCCCGGTAGGATAGGCGCGGTATTAGTTTTAATTTTTGTATTTTTGTAAATACACGTTTATTTTAACTTCATTTATTTTATTATATTAGAAGAAAACCAAAAAGCAATTTTTAAGTATGAATGCTTTGTAAAATAGTTTAACATAATCTGTTAGACAGAGAGAGACAGCCAACCGAGGACTTTTATTTTGAATGTATTTTAGTGGGCGGAGACTGTCCTACATTACCATTACTGTACTGTGTGAATTTCAAGCAGTATATCAATGTCTGGTATCTTTAAAGCAATGTCGAGTGAGTATATTTTCTTATATTTAGAATGGTACAATGTTCAGATCATGTTATTTGATATAGTGTAGTTGGTGATTATCTAAACGTAGCATATTGACATGCTTGATTTCACTTTGCATTGAGCATTCCACAATGTCATACTGTGAATCAATTAAGTGTAAAATGAACCTTAAAACACGTATAATTTTGTTAATGTTTTGACTGCAGATGTGGTTTAACAGACAGTATTTTGACTGTGTATTTAACCTTAATTATTCAGAACTACAATGACACAAAAACATGTTTTTGTTTTGACTTCACCTCCTTTGACTAAAAAACAGAAGTGCAGAGAGTCCCAGAACTAAATCCAGTAGAGGAGGCTGCTGGTTAAAAGTTAAAAGAGTTGTGAATCATTGATCCTGCAGCAGCAGCTAATAAACAAACAACTGATCTTCTGCCCCGTAGAGTTTCGTCTGGCCGTGGTGCAGTTACATGTGTCAAAGATCAAGGCGGACAACTTGGGAAGGGCACAAAAACTTGTGAAGGAGGCTGCAGGACAAGGTGCAAAAGTTGTTGTCTTGCCTGTGAGTATTATATATTTTTTTTAATCTTAAGTTATATGACACACCAGTGTTGCATAATGTACGTGTTTAGCTACTATATCAGTATTGATTTATATGAAAAACATGCAATTTAATAATCCATGATCCATGCAGGAGTGCTTCAACTCACCTTATGGAACCGGGTTCTTTGCTGAGTATGCTGAGAAGATCCCAGGAGAGTCCACACAGGTTTTGTCAGAGGTGGCCAAGGATTGTGGGATCTATTTAGTGGGAGGTGAGATCCACAAACTAGCCTGTTAGTGTGTTTGATGCCATTCATTTTTACCTGGCTTATGTGGCTGTGTCTTGTTGTAGGTTCCATTCCTGAGAAGGATGGAGAAAAGCTCTATAACACCTGCTTGGTTTTTGGACCTGATGGAAAGCTGCTTGTCAAACACAGGAAAGTAAGGAACAGGAGACTTTTTTTGTTATGTAAGATTTCTACTTCCAATAAATGCTGTTCTTTTTTTATCTTTTTATATACTCTTATATACTCTTTTGTTTTCATTTCCCATCAGATTCATCTTTTTGATATTGATGTACCAGGGAAAATACGGTTTCAGGAGTCTGAAACACTAAGTCCAGGAAACAGTTTATCCATGTTTGAAACCCGTGAGTGTGTGCTACAGAAGTCTTGTCCATGTTGTCAAGAAATATACAGTACAATATTGCTTTTTGCCAATAATTATAGAGTTTTTGTTTTTAATCAGAATCAATGTGGGGTTTATATCAGCCATTTTTTATGCATGCATATTTCTCTTTATTTTTACATTTACATTTTTACATCTGTTTTGATTAAATAATACTGTTGCAACCTTTACCAAACTGAATACTGAATTAAACTGAATATCAATTTGTTTAAAATGTCTTAAAGTAACCTATATAAGTAGCTTATATAATTGTAATATTTAATGTTACCAACCATAATTAGAGCTTTAGAATAGCTTTACCTTATTGGAATTGGCTAGAATATAAATACTGGTGCATTACCAATGTTACCATTATTTTTGCTCTCTCCATATGTGATATCATACAGTTTGTCTATTTCTTTGCAGCATTTTGTAAAGTAGGTGTGGGAATATGTTACGACATCAGGTTTGCAGAGCTTGCACAGATCTATGCTAAGAAAGGTAAGAGTTACAATGTAAAATTTTGTTGAAATGTAATGATGCAGGCATACTTGTAATGATTTCCTCACGTAGGTTGCCAGCTTTTGGTATATCCTGGTGCCTTCAATATGACAACAGGCCCAGCTCACTGGGAGCTGCTGCAGAGGGGGAGGTCAGTATCTCAGACCACCTGGAGTCATTGAACTATTCAGTTCCCCAGGCCTGCTGTAAGACAGTTTGTGATTATTTCTTTACCCACAGGGCAGTAGATAATCAGTTATATGTGGCCACTGCTTCACCAGCAAGAGATGAGAGTGCCAGCTATGTGGCCTGGGGTCATAGCTCTGTGGTAAACCCTTGGTCAGTTCTTTCTTTGTCATTAATGACAGGTTGTGCATACATTTGCATGGGTTACGATAATAACTGCTCTCTATTTCTATGCAGGGGGGAGGTAATTGCTAAAGCTGAATCAGAGGAATCTGTTTTATATGCTGACATAGGTATATTTCAGTGTTTTACATTTGCTTAAATTGTGAGTCATTGAGCCAGTTGGGCGTGACGCAAACATACTCTTCCTCTTCTGCTTGTAGACCTGCAGTATTTGGCTGATGTACGCCAGCAGATCCCAATCACCACACAGCGACGGAGTGATCTATATAGTGTTAACAGTGTTCAGGAGGACTGAACTTTCATTCACAAAGCACTGCAGTGGACATTAAGTCTTGATTTAAGACTTAAGTCAGCACTTTCTGTTTATACAAGTCTTCATCAGTGTAAAGTGGGGCATCGCACAAAGATGTTTCAATTACTGTGAACAACAAGTGCCTCACAATTTGCATTCTTTTGATGATTCTCTCACAATGGAAATTATATTTGGAATAGATAAAAGAAGTGGTGAGAACGGTGGACAGTTAAAGTGCTGCATCAGTGAGGAAAATATTAAGCATGATATTAAGATGTTTATATTTAAAGTTATTTCCAAATCAAAATTGTATTTTCATTGCAATTGCATTAATTCCTAAAGAGATTAAAATATTATATAAAACATATGTACTTCATTTTAAGCTTTTTTTCTACTGATTATTAGAGGACATAACGCAGTTCCAATCAGAAAACAATTCCAGAATACCAGAGCTAATATATATACTTTACATTCTCGTACATTACTATACATTCTTATATTATATATAAATGTATTTAATATAAAATCATAACAAAGTTCTCTTAAATATATACATGCGTTTGTATTCATAAATATATAATAAAATGCACATCACACACGTAAAGAAAAACCTTTTAATCGTTTGACATATATATATATATATATATATATATACATTTATATTTATAATTATGAACTTGTAGGAATAATTAGGAAGTAATGAGGGTTACCACAAAGCAACGACATTTATATTGACAAACAAGTGCCTTGCTGTGTCTACAATTGTATGTACAATACACTTGAATTCTGTGTCTCAGTGATTTTGATACAATAATTAAACTATTACACAGTGATTAAAAGCCATATGTTCATATAAAAAAAGGTAGTGTTAAAAGAGTAACATTAAATGCTGTAGAATATATTAATTTTCTCAACAGCTGTCTCAATAGCACCTCTTAAAGGATAGCAGAGAGAATGGCATAAGAGGAGAATGTATGACTAATACAGTAACTCATCTGCATTTGTGCTCCAGCCTGTCTGACTACTTCAAGTTGAACGGGTAAAGTTGTTTTGAGCTCTTTCGCAACAACATAGCATGTTGTGGATATTTATTGTGGTCCAAAAATGTAGATGGTACAGCAAGAGTGTGTATAATACATCTAAATAAGAAAAAGTGTTTGAACAGTTTATCTTTTGAATATAGACACATTTCTATTTTTTGACCTGCTTTATTCTGTTGTGCTCGGTTGCAGGTCTTTTCTTTAGCCGACTGTATTTAATAAAAGAAAAATCTTAAGCTGATTCATCCTCTGAAATGAAACTTTGAATCACTTCCGGTCAATCACAGCATTATCAACCCAGAATGACTTTCCACACCATGTTACACATCAGTCTCGGGAAGAGAAGCCCATTGCTCCAAATCAAACAAGATCATGTCAGTGCCCTTGCAACATGATTTATCTGCGATACACAGGAATGATCGTCATATAACAAATTCACACAGTTCAGTTTTCATACATATTTGATTATATCATTCACACAGATACGTAAATAAACAGGTCTTCAGTACCTCGACATCTGTGTCGCTTTCTTTTTTGATTTTGGTCCCATTTCTTCTGGAATCTCAAAGACGCAGCCACCAGCAAGAAAACAACCACACACAGAGCAGCACTGAAGACCCACATGTACTCTGACAGCCGTCTCTCCGAGGTGCTTGACAGAACGCCAACTGACCCAATGCAAAAATCACAGTTTTTTATCACAGTTTTTAATCATCGTATGGCTTTATTAGCTGTACACTTCCAACTAAATCTAGTTTTGACTGCCGTGCTCATATTACAGGACACGTACTTGTTTTACATATTATCTGATGTATGTAAAAGCAAAACTCATCAGCGTTACTGTAACTGATGAGATACTTACAGTTTGTTGCTGTTAATGTTTCATTAAGCAGCTTGTTTTTTATGACACAGGATACAGCAGTGTCTGCTGAGATGTTGATAGATAGGACACTTGTGATGTTGTAGAGTTCAGACTGAGGTAGAGTATTCATATATGTTGTGACTGATGTTTCTGGAGGACACTGTGTGTGGTTGACAACCCAGTAGATGGATGGAGAAGGAAATCCTCCTTGAGAGCTGCAAAACAATTTGGTTTCTTCACCATTCACTCTCAATAGAGTAGGATGGCTGAAACGACCTCCAAATAAACAGAAAAAAAGGTTAAAATCAAATACACGTCAGGAAAAATAGTAGCTTGTAGGTTGCATTAAATATTTTGTCCTTACCTGCTATGGTGAGACAGACAGAGCAAACCAAAGAGGAGCTATTTTGAGCAAGAAGCTGAAGATTAAAACTGTAATTGTGTGCATCTGATATTTGTATATCATGTAACTCCACTGAGAAATCTCCAGTGTTTGGGGCCGAAGATGACACAGTAGTCCGTATACTGTGGGATACATTTTGCATCTCCACTTGTCCCTCTTTCCAGACTGCTGTGTGAATTATTTCCAGTCCTCTTCTCCATTCAGTTGAGATGCGGAGGGAGGTCAAATTTTTCAAGCCATAATAAACACAAGGAAGAATGGCACGCTCACCAATCACTCCTACTATGCATTTATCTGCTGAATTGTAAGAGATCAAACTTAATACTGGAATTTAAAGTATACAGCCTAGTGTATACAACATACCTTTTAAGCCAGAAGAGCCACACCCACAGGACTTACCTTGTACTGAGACCACACTTGAGACGCGAAGTAGCAAAACAACAAAACAAGTATCTTTCATCGCTTAAAGATAGAAATGTGATTGATTTGTGTCTAAAGTGAAACTACAGATAAGGAGACAGATACAGCGAATATGCTATCAAACTGCTATGAAACAGCAGTTACGTTAATTCATTGTTAGATCAAACATTTGGGGTGTGTCCAAAACCAAAATGACATGTCTAACTTTCCTACACTCACAGACAGACCTGTCTAGTAACTGTAGTCAAATCAATTTAACTTCCTGGTTGTTAAGAAAGTGCAGGGAAAAGCACTTGACAAACAAACAAATAAATAAATATCTCTCTCTGAGTGAAAGGATGGCCAACATAATTATAATAATAACAATAAAGTCATTTATTAAACACACAAACTGTTCTTTAAAAAAAAAAAAAGCTGTCTATTGGAATTTTTTTAGAACATTAGTATATCATGGAAGGCAGAAATAAATTGTGAAGAAATGTAAATTTGCATTTGTGAGATTGCCAATTGGATAGAGGAAGGAGAAAGGAATAGGCCTGCTTCATATTTCATCAATTTAGAGCTTTATTTCATCACAAGACATCAACGAAGAATGTTAGAAACACTGGAAAGGATGTTTTCTCACCCCCTGAGGATGAAACACGATTTTTACCAAGGGGGACCCCATCCCCTTCCCTCAAAACTAAATAGTTACCAAAATAATTAATATATTTAAATTGTACATCTTAAAGAACATGCTATAAAGTTTAGTAATGAGTTTGCCATGAAAAAAGAGAAGAAAATGATCACAGAATCAATATTGTGCTAAGCCAGAATTGAATTATAAGAGATAAACTATTGATATTACAATCCAATTTAGATTCCGAGGTGCATTTGTGAGATCACAAGCTTTGTCGCCCTCATTGTAATGATAGATATAAAACTCTGGACTAACCGAAGGGGTCATTAAATAGTACTCACGCTAGTCATGGGAACAGTAAGTCTGCTGGTGTTGCAATTTTTTATGGGTTTCCAGGTCATACAAATACAGGGCAGCTGGGCAAGGTCATTGGTTTAAAAGTTGTTGTTTTGTACTGTATGATCATTTAACCATTGCCCAAAATAAACAAACGCTTGAAGATATCACAATCGCTTTATCAGGGCTCAGGAAATCCAGCGGATTTGTGTTTTTCTTGTTTGTGTGACTATGTTTATATATCTTAGTGCCACATCTGTGATGTTTGATAGTGTCCCCCATCCTGGTGTGTGATTCATTTGTAGAATATTGTGAATTTAAATTAAGGACAGAAGAATTGCATGATATGAGCTTGAATAAATCCCATGGTACTGATGGGCTCACACTGAGCCCATTAGATTTTCCTGGAATGACATTACATGTCTACACATCTGTTATTCAAAAACAAAACATGACACTGATGTACAAGCGCCAAACACTGATTGTAAGCCTAAACTTCACAAAAATGGCAAACTCTTTCTTCAGATCTGATTGGTTAATCACAATGTTGAGAACAACATTTTTATCATTAATCACAACATCAGTTTGCAGATGACACAAGTTTGTTTTTAAAAGATGAAAACCACATTTGCACAACACTGTATTTAATCAATCAATTCTGTAAAGCATCAGGAGTCATATTAAAGATTAACAAAGTGTACAATTTTTGCTTTGCATGATCAACTAGCCCTCTCAATCAGTAACATTGAGATAGATGTTAAAACAGAAGTTAAATATTTGGGTATTATGGTCACCCGCAACAAAGAAATAAGGGTTAGGGTTAGCGTTGGGTTGTGGTCCATATTCGTGGATGTGACTAGAAGGGATCCAGTTACCGGTAACCAACAATAAACAATTCTTCTATCTGTTAGATTGTGTTTTTTAATGTCTACACCTATCTCAACCCTAAACCTACCTTACAGTAATGCAGATACATCAACTATTGTTGTTCAACGGGAGAAAAAGTCCCTCAGTTTCAAGCAGCGCCGGTAAATCTAATGTTTTGAGGAGTATGTGTAGCTGTCAGTCACAACACATGTATATTTACTGACCTTCACAACCACAGATTGCATCCTACCTCTTGGAATATGTGACCCAAATAAGAATTTTCACCTGTTATTACCATATAAACATATAATCTTCCTGGATTACAATCTGCCAATTTATTTAAACATTGGTTAATGTACTAACATGAACAAACAATGAGCAGTACATTTATTACAATATTCATTCATCTTTGGGTTGGGGTCATGGAATTTTGGCTTGCATTTCAAAACTCCATTCCAATCAAATATCCGTATATCTGTACACACTACAACAAATGTGCCGTTATAAAGTTTGTACTTTAATTTAGTTCAATAAAATGCTGGTAGGTCATTAAGTAAATGAATGAATAAATAAATAAACAACAACAAAAACGTTTGTTGCGCTGAACCCATGACCTAACACGCCACGCCAATCCGCTTCATTCCGTTACGCGACACATGCAGTGATTGGTGTAGAAAGTTTTTGTTGATACTAACCCTCCAGTTTATTAAGAGACTGCGGTAATAGAGAGAGCTATTCAGTCTTCTGTGAGCTCAAGGACCCGGTATCTCATCGTCAGTCGTATCCGGAGCACGCATGGCTTCTCAAAGGCAGAACGACAGCTCAGGCGGCTATCAGCAGGTCTTCAAATCATTCGCTACAGATGCGATCCACGTCGGTTCGGAGCCGGAGCAGTGGAACTTTAGGGCCGTAGTGCCTCCTATTTCACTGTCTACTACCTTTAAACAACATGGACCGGGGAAACATGCGGTAAGTCATTGAGGGGTTTTGTAAGAATTTGATATTGAGTATATAAAAATGGTTGTATCATTAGTCCGGTAACGTTAGTTGAGTAAATAGTGATTTGTTGTTGTTTTCAAGCAGACTTCACTTTGCAAATTACTAACGGTAGCCAAGCCTAACGTTATTTTTTATAACATTGGATGATTAAACAAAATCATTAAAATGCTCAAATTGTCCTGCTTTAAAACTAACTGGTTCTGGCTAGTTTAAGCTGGTGTTAGCTGATTTATTTAAAATGGTCTCCTAGACGCAAACCATTCTGTAACCAGTGTCTGGTCAACAAATAATAAGACAACTTTACAGAAGAGTTACAGATTATACATTAGCATAGATGTTGCATTGACTGAAAGTTGACTGAATGTTTACTCTGCAAAGACATGAGTCATGAGAAAAGCCAGCTGGTTTAAGTAAAGTTCCTTTTGTAAACTGTTTCTTAAAGTTTAACCAAAAACATATATATTTTTAAGCTTAAATGTATTTTTCTGAATTCCTCATCCAGAGATTTGACATTTTAATATATACAATTCAAATAACTTTTCTTCCTTTGTTATTTTATTCTGCCAGGGTTTTGATTACAGTAGGTGTGGAAATCCCACAAGAAGTTGTCTCGAGAGGGCAGTTGCTACTTTGGATGGTGCACAATACTGTGAGTCCATTACCAACACATTTATATGTTATATGACAATGCCATAAACTAATGCTCCGTCGGACTTTGCTAATAGGTTTCGCTCTCTCCTCTGGAATGGCTGCCACTTTGACCGTCACACATCTTCTTAAGGCTGGAGATGGAATTTTGTGCATGAATGATGTTTATGGAGGTGTGTTACTGCTTCTCATAATGAATAAAACGATAAGTGATCCTTGAGTCCTGCTGAGTCTGTCTTGTTTTTTCCCACAGGAACAAATGAGTATTTCTCAGAAATAGCTGCGGAATTTGGCCTTGATGTCTCTTTTGCTGATCTCACAAAGCTAGAACTGCTAAAAGCAGCTCTGAAACCAAATACAAAGGTACACTTGGCAGAGAAAGCATAAACAAATTACAGTGGGAAAATAGTGGATGGGGAAATAGTTGCTCACCTGATTAGACATGAATTATACATACTATGTTAAATACATTTGGGAAGTGCTGCTCTAACTTAAATGGCATGTTTATTTGCAAATAATGTCTACAGATGTTATGGATTGAAACACCCACAAACCCTACATTGAAGGTTGTGGACATCAAGGGCTGTGCAGATATTGCCCATAAGCACAACAAGGATATAATTGTTGCTGTGGACAACACTTTCATGTCGTCCTATTTTCAGGTACAACATTTAAAAAAAAAATTATGGAAAAGGGATAGAGTTTCCTTATACAGAAACTAAATACTGATTAAAACATGAAATAATGTTTTTCTCGTTTCTGGAACAGCGCCCCCTGGCACTTGGAGCAGACATCTGCATGTACTCTGCAACAAAGTACATGAATGGTGAATACAAATAAAAAGGTTAACTTAAGGTTAGATTAGCTTTTATAAAACTTAACGTTTGTTTAAATTCTTCATGTTATTCCAGGACACAGTGATGTTGTGATGGGACTGATTTCTCTCAACCGTGAGGACCTCAGTGAACGACTGAAGTTTTTGCAGAGTGGTCAGGGTCTATCTGTCTGTCTGTCTGTATGTCTACACACAAAAACAGCTGTTTGTGATATGCTCAGGTGTTGTACATTTTATTTTTAAATAATCAAAAGGGCAAGGAATCAAAGGCCTGCTGAGGTTATCATCAAAGATGTAAAGGTTCAGCTCAGTCATATTATGTGTGTTAACATGCTGTAGATGTGTGTTAACATGAACGAGAGAAGCACCAGGTAAAAATATTCAAGTATAACTTTGTGAACAAGAAATTCTAGTTAGAAAGTAAAAAAAAAACTTTAACTTATCTTTCAGGTGAAACTAATATCCTGCTTTAATATCTGCTGCTGAAATATCTCCTTTTGTTAATACATGTAGTACATTTTCACTGCAAAAATCCTTGTGAAATCGATATTTTATGGGATGAATCTCCCATCTGTCGCATTGTTACCAGTCCTGAATAAACCTTGGCCTTTCTGTTATGTTCTTTAAGCAATTATAATACATTGCTAAATTTTGCCTGATTGAAATCAATTCCTCTCACTTCTCCGTTTTTCTTCAGCTTTTGGGACTGTACCTTCTCCGTTTGACTGTTATATGTGCCACCGGGGTCTGAAGACACTTAACTTGAGAATGAAGCAGCATTTTAAGAACGCGATGGCTGCTGCACAGTTTCTGGAGGCAGACCCAAGAGTGGACCGAGTCATCTTTCCAGGTGTCTGTGATATTATTGTGACTTTATATTGAAATGTATGTTACAGACGCGTTGCTCAAATAAACCATCTGAATATAATAATAACATAATTTATTCCTGTGATGAAAAATCTGAATTTTCATCTGACTTTGGTTTCTAATGGATACCAGTGCCGTCAAAATCCCTCGCGGCTCCTAGGCTTCAAGTAGGGTTGCCAGCGCCGTCAAAACCCCTTGTCAAGCCCATGGTGGCCCGAGCCGCCAGTGCCCCTGACTCCCATCGGGTTTGCCAGTGGCTGCACAACCTCTGGAGATATCAGTTCCGGTCGCAGAATCTCCAGAGGTTCCATTGGTGGCTGCACAACCCATGGAGGCCTTCGAGTCACTGTCCGGTCAGGTTCAGAGAGCCTTATCACAGTCTGTTTCGTCTAGAAGGGCGCTACCACTGACTGTTGGGTTCAGGAGGGCGCGTTTCTTGACTGTTCGGCCCAGGAGGCCATTATCGTTGCCTGCTCGGCCCAGGAGGGCACTATTATGGACTGTTTGGCCCAGGAGGGCACTGTCAGTGTCTGATGAGCCCAGGTGCGTCTCTCCGCCACCCGCTCTGCCTTGGATGGAGGTGTTACTGACTGCTCGGCCCTGGAGGTCATTCCGATTCCACCCAGGTGGGCGCCTTCACTGCCTGCTCCACCCTGGAGAGCGTTCCCGCCGTCTGATCTGTCCACGTGGGCATCCCTGCCGTCTGCTCCGCCATGCTGGGTATCGTTTCACAGTGTAGCGAGCCGTGCAGAACCCAGTTGGTCCCGGTTTCACAGCCACGTGTGCTGTTTAAAGCCCAGTCGGTGCTGGTTTCACAGCCAGGAGTGCTGCTCAATGCCCAGTCAGTTTTGGTTTTACAGCCAGCCAATTTTGTCAAGCCCAAAATACCGGGTGGTAATCCTGTATCACGACAAGAGGGGTCGTGTTCAGTCCAGTCGTGGTCGGTATCACTGCTAGGGGAGCTGTCACCCATCCTATCGGTTCCTGATCCGCTAATAATGGGTTCCAACACCATGTCATAGCGAGAGGGGCTGTGTCCAGTCTGGTCAGGTTGCACAGCCAGAAGAGCTGTTTGAGATCCAGTCGGTTCCGATCACCCCGTCCGAGGAGGTTTTGAAGGTCCTCGCAGTTCCTAGCCCGCAAATAACGCCAGACTCCGTCTGTGATCCGGATTCAGCATGGCCGGATCCGCCAGACCCAGTCTGTGATCCGGATTCAGCATGGCCTGATCCGCCAGACCCAGTCTGTGATCCGGATTCAGCATGGCCTGATCCGCCAGACCCAGGCTGTGATCCGGATCCTGTATGGCCGGATCCGACTGACCCAGTCTGTGGATCCATGGTGGCCCGAGCTGCCAGTGCCTGTGTGTGGCTCTGAGACTCCCATCGGGTTTGCCAGTGGCTGCACAACCTCTGGAGATGACGGTTCCGGTCGTAGAATCTCCAGAGGTTCCATTGGTGGCTGCACAACCCATGGAGGCCTTCGAGTCACTGTCCGGTCAGGTTCAGAGGGCCTTATCACAGTCTGTTTCGTCTAGAAGGGCGCTACCACTGACTGTTGGGTTCAGGAGGGCACGTTCCTTGACCTTTCGGCCCAGGTGGGCATTATTGTAGGTGGGTCTCTCTGCGGCCCGTCCCGCCTTGGAGGGCGGTGTTACAGACTTGTGTTTGTCTGTGTTGCCCCGGAGGGCACTGCAATCGTCTACCCCGCCCTGGAGGGCATCTTCTACGTTGATTCCGCCCAGGTGGGTGCCTTCACTGCCTGCTCCGCCCTGGAGGGCGTTCCCGCCATCTGATCTGTCTAGGTGGGCATCCCTGCCGTCTGCTCCGCCCTGCAGGGCATCTTCGCTGCCTGGTAGGCCCAGGTGGGCTTCTCCACCGTCGGCTCCATCCTGGAGGGCAGTTGAACTGTCTGATCGGACACTATTCTAATATGATGATTTGGTACTCAGGAAACCTTTCTTATAAAATGTTCTTAAATAATTATAATAATATCTGTTATAATAGAATTATAATAGTTGAAAATGGCTGTTTTGTAATATATATTACTTCAGAATTTTTTTGATAAATAGAAAGTTCAAAAGGATAACATTCATTTTATTCTTTATTTTTTTAGGCTATTTATCTTTAGTGTCACTTTGATTAGGTTTGATTAGGTGTCCTTGCTGTATGAAAGTATGAGTAAATGTCAAATAAATCTTACTGACATCAAACTTTTAAATATTAGTTTACATGCTTCATTGGTATAATACCACCTCTGGGCAGCACTGAATTGGTTTGTTCAAAATTAAAGAGACTCCAGTCAGACATCATCTCTTTTCCTTCAGGTCTTCCATCTCACCCTCAGCACGAGCTGACAAAGAGACAGTGCACAGGCTGTCCTGGGATGATTTCTTTCTATATCAAAGGAAAACTGGAGCATGCCTCAACTTTCCTCAGCAGTCTGAAGGTGCTTTGAAGCTTCATATATTTTCAAAATCATTTACAGGTTAGATGTTTAAAGGATTTTATATTGTTTTGTGTATTTCAGTTGATTACACTTGCTGATAGTCTTGGTGGTGTTGAGAGTCTAGCAGAGCACCCGTAAGTATGTTCACATCCACTGAATGTCCCCAATTAAATACATTTTAGATTTAATTCGACAGGATACTGAACAAAACACTGTTTTTGTGAAAGGCATATGGATGAGTGTGAGTCTTTGGATTGCAACTAGGGGGCGTGAGAGCCTCAATGTCTAAACTGCCTCTTTGTAGAACATCTTATCTTTTGAAACATTGGGACAGGTCTTTATATTATCTTGGTATTTATGCTTCACAAATAATTAACATATAACTAAATTAAAATAAATAAATAATCTATTTAAGGTCCCATATTGTACACCTTTTTGGAGATTTATTTCAGGTGTTGATGTTCTTAAGAATATAAATTTGCAGTTTCAGTAACAAAAACCCATCTCAGTATGTTTTTACAGCTCCTCTTTTAGAAGCTCTGTCAAAAACAGGCAGATTTTGGCATGTCTAAGTACTATTCATGAGCCTCTCTTCTGATTGGCTTGAGTGAGGCACGAGCATTACGTTGAACGTAGAACGAGTGTCAAAAATGCTTGATTTTTGCGTACTTCTTATGAAAAAAAGTTAAATAAAGTATTGTCTTTTGTTGGGCTCGCATAAAGTTTTATTGCATATCATGGCTATGTAGTTTATGAAATAATGTCTGTGTGCATGTGTTTAAAACCACAAACTGAAGATTTATATAAAATTATGTGTAATTGTACATGCATTTTAGTGATTAGCTGGACTAGTTGAAGCTGGAATGATAACGTCACAGCTACTTTATGCAGGCTGTCTGCAGTAGTTTACTGTGATTGAACCTTTTTGTAACGTAAAAGGTAGTCACACAGCCCCTAGACCTCACTTATCATGAAAAAGATTTCACCGTATGGGACCTCTAACTAATTTTATCTTGTCAGTATCTTCTCAGGTATCATTGTGATTTGTATGGGAAAGTCAAATAAAAATCAACCAAAACCCCTTTTTGAGGTGACATTTCAATCACCTAAATTTCCCATGGTGCACTCTTTCTTTTTCAGAGTAAGTATGACTCATGTTTCTGTGCCTGAAAATGTGAGGAAGGAGCTGGGCATCAGTGATACACTCATTCGTTTGTCTGTGGGCCTGGAGGATGAGGAAAATATTATTGCAGACCTAGACCAAGCCCTTGCTGCTGCAGTGAGTATTTCATATACGGTTCGGTACACATACTGTGCTGCCCCTAATATATATATACATTTTATAAACATTCAGTGTCTATTTTATTTTATTAAATTTTTTGAGTGAAATTATCATTTCAGCAAGGGACAATTGTTTTACACGTCATTGAAGCATTTTTTTGTTCAAAGTGACAATAAATATATTTATACATTTACCAACGATTTATATTGTAAATAGATTCTGTTCTGTTTTTAAATAGAAACTGTTCTCACTGAAGGATCCTAAAATCCTACATTGCAGTTTCCACCATTAACAAATACAATATATATATATTTATTCATTTATTTATGTAGACCATTAAAATTACTTTAAAATTATTTATTTGTTTCCACCAGTATAAAAAAAAAAAAACATTTTTTGAGCCGAAAATTTTGCACATTAAAATGATTTTTGGGAATATTAATTTATTTGTTTTATCCTTTTCTTTTACCAGGAAGTTCCCATTGAGAAATAGAATCTTTTCTTCCAGGCAGTCCTGGTCAAGATGGCTGCATAAAGTTTTACACGAAGAACACAATTTAAGCCAATTAAATATATGAAAGATTTATGATAATAACAGCAGCATGATTTCTTCAGTGCAGCCTGCAGTAGATGAAATAGATTCTAAGGAAATGGTGGCTTGCATATAATTTCATAACCAGGGTGCATTAAAAGAAAAACACTTTTAACATGCTCTGAATAAACCATAGGAATATTCAAATAAATAACAGTAGTTGATCTAGTAAAGATGTACTTGTTATAGGAATATATTATAAGACTAGAAGTAGTAGGAAATTAACAGAGTTTGTACTAGATACAATATGTATGTGAACTACCATTTGTGTATTGAAAGTCAACTTTGAGAGATAAGTCTATACTAATACCTATATAGATGAGACATGTCTAAGTACGGCTTGGATAAATTTAGATGTTTGGCATTTTAAGGCCAATTTAAATTTCATTGGTGGAATCTGTATAGAATTAAAATAATCCTGCAGAGGTCTATGTCTTTATTACTTTTATAGTTGTACCTTTTTTGAATTGTGTTAATCTGCATAAAAAAATGTCACGGCCAAATTAATTGTGTGGCCTAGAACTTTTATAAATGTGATCCTGGACCACAAAATCAGTCTTAAGTCGCTGGGGTATATTTGTAGTAATAGCCAAAAATACATTGTATGGGTCAAAAATTTAGATTTTTTTTTTTTTTTTGCCAAAATTCCTTAGGATAGTAAGTAAAGATCTGTTCCATGAAGATATTTAGTTAATTTCTTACTGTAAACACATCAAAACTTAATTTTTTATTAGTAATATGCATTGATTAGATCTTCATGTGAGAACTTTAAAGGTGATTTTCTAAGCATTTATATTTTTCTGTACCCTCAGATTCCAGATTTTCATATAGTGGTATCTCGTTCGAATATTGCCCTACCATCCACATCATACATTAATGGGAAGCTTATTTATTCAGCTTTCATATCATGTATAAATCTCAATTTTGGAAAATTAACACTTACGACCGGTTTTGTTGTCCAGGGTCACAAATATAGAAAATAGAATCTGAGCTAAAATAGACCCTTACGGTAAACCCTTCTAACTGTTAATAAGGCAGAAAAATAATTCTCTGTCAGTAAGATGGTTCTTGAAACAAAGCTTGAAACACCTAAGGCTTTATATTTAAGCCTCTGTAAAAGCAGTTTATGATTTACAGAGTCAGGCTTTGGACAAGTCAGCAAATAAGGCCATGCTGTGCTGTTTCTTACCTGAAGATTTAATAATGATTTCTTTGTAGCAAACCCACAGGATAGTGCTGATTCACCTTTAAAAAGTCAGGAAACCTGCTTTTTTTATACGTATGTTAGTGATTTAGACACATTCTAGATCAAGAACAAATAATTTACATTTATCGAATTAACATAACAATTCACTTATTTCTTAATGTTTTATAATGTGTCTAGTCTACTGTTTTCTTTGTTTATGCTTATGGCTAATCATGATTTTAATAAAACGCATGATTCTAATAAAGGCTGAAATGGATTCATTGAAGCAAGTGTTGTTTCTACCACCTATCCTGAATCTTCTGAAAAGATGATTAATACAAAAGGGGGCATTTAAAATATTCCTAAGGTTCTTCTGTGTCAATATAATATAATAAATCACTGTTACACATATTGTGGAAAAAGCATATTCACTTAAATGTCTAAAATGTCTTTCTAAATAAAGAGATTTACAAGGTTAAATTTCTAACATAAGCTATTCCACAGTAATTGATGACTTTGTTTTAAAAAAAAAAGCGACCAATGGATGCGGCTCCCACTAAAGACCGCCTGAATGGGTGGCCCCTTCGCCGGTAGAGTTAGATTCTTCTCCTTAAGCGACGAAGCCTTTGCTGGTCCTGACTGGAGGCCTGCGCTGATCGGATTCGCCTTGCAGCTGGAGAGATCCCCTGCCCACCGTCTGGTATCATGGCATCTGAGCGCCTTTTATTAAAAGAGCAAATTTCAGTTGAGTGACCTCGTCTCGTCGGCCTCAGCGAGGAAGGGCTGCAAGAGGACAGCATGTCGCTTGCAGTGTCGGATGCGGATGAGCTGTCGGGCTCTGGAGACCCCGTTCCATCTGAATCCAGCTCAGTCAAAGCTGGGATGGACGCCGAATTGTTCCGTATCCTCTCGAAAGCAGTCAGCAAGCTGGGACTTAATTGGGCTCTGCTTCAAGAACCTTCGTAGAGCCACCTGGACGAATGATATTTGCCGGGGCGCCCCCAAGCCCCTCGACAAAGATCAACGCCAGTCCACGACGAACTCACCAAATCGTGGAAGGCGCCTTACTCAGCGTGGCTTCAAAACCCCGCTGCAAACGCCTTTGCAGCGCTCGATGGCGCTGAAGAGAAGGGCTATGAGAAGCTCCCGCCGTTAGACGAACCCGTGGCTACTCACCTATGCCCACCCATTGCTATTGGCTGTAAAAAGCAAAACCAGCGCATCCCCCGAAACCATGCAGACTAACTTTCTCTCTTGCCGGCCGAGCTTTCACCTCCGCTGGGCAGGCAGCATCAGCTCTGCATTCTATGGCTGTTCTCCAGGTTTTCCAGGCGAAGCTACTTACTGCCACCGAGGGCCTGCCTAACGCCGAAGCAGTAAGAGAACTGAGAGTGTGACAGATTTGGTGCTGAGAGCTACAAAAGTCACAGCCCGGGTGTTCCTGCCGATCAGCAGATCCATGGCCAGCCTGGTGCTGGAAAGGGACTCGTGGCTCTGACACAGATTAAGGACGCTGACAAGATCCCCTTCTTAGACATGCCGATCTTGCCCAGCGGGCTGTTTGGTTGAGGGATTCGCAGAAAGGTTCACGGAGGCTTAGAAGGCATCGCAGGCCATGCGACACTTCCTGCCGAAGAGGACTGCCTCATCTGCTTCTGTCAGTCACCCCAGGCCGCTGCCTCAGCAGCCCAAGCATTTGCCTGTGCCTCCGCAGCAGACAAAGCAGGAGATGCACCGCAGCCATTCCAGATCTGCTACTTGGCGCTTCCCCTTCCCGCAAAGGCAGGCTCTCCAGCCTCCGGCCTGTGGTCAGATGAGGACAGCAGTTTGCACACCAACTGCCTAAAAATGTTGGTAGTATGGCACGCCTGTCGTGTTTTCCTACGACAATTGAGGGACAGCCACGTTCTGGTTCGCTCGGACAGTATGACCGTGGTGTCATACATAATTCATCAAGGAGGTCTGACATCAAGATGCCTCCACAAACTGGCAGTGCGCCTCCTGAGATGGGCCCTTGGCAACTTACACTCAATGAGAGCGACGCACATACTGGGCATTCTGAACCAGGGCGCAAACATGCTGTCAAGAGGCAAAGTAAATCCAGAAGAATGGACACTTCACGCTCAAACGACCCAGTTAATCTGGCAGACGTTCAGCAGGGCGAAAATAGATATTTTTGCCTCAGATAGCAACACACGCTGCCCAGCTTATTTTACGAAGGAGATGAACGCGCTGGCCCAGAACTGGCCCAGCCCCCTGCTCTATGCATTTCCCCCGCGGCTCTGACACCACAGGTCATCAGCCGTGTCAGGGAGGAAGGTCACAGACTCCTCCTGGCAGCACCCTTCTGGACGAACCAGCCATGGATAGCAGACCTACATGTGATGCTGGCAGCAGCCCCATGGCCCATTCCCCTGAGACGAGATCTTGTTTCTCTGGCCCAGGGCTCAGTTTGGCACCTACATGAAGAGCTGTGGGCTCTTCATGTATGGCCGCTCGACGGGAGCCTATCTGCCTCCCAGAGCGTGTACAAAACACCTTTTCTCAGGCAAGAGCCCCATCCACGAGACACGCTTATACTAAGAAATTGGCTGTGCTTACGAGGTGGTGTGCAGAGCGCAGGGAAAATCCCTCAGTATGTGACATATTAGTGATATTGGGCTGGTTGCACCAGCTAGACGTAAAAAAGCTGGGTGTAGTTGGACTTAGTTACGTCCCGCTTTCCGCTCAATATTTACACCAGTTGCACCATCAAAAACTACGACCAGGCGCAGCTATGCCCAACGTAGAAGATGCGCTTCCACGCTGAGACGTTCTCTAGCAGTTTTGTTGCAGTAACGTTTTGTTGACTCTTTTTTGAATGATGTATTTAATGATGGATCTTAAAACTGATTTTTTATTTCAGCTATTTTGTTTTTGAAAAAATGCAAGTGATTGCGCTATTGCCTCCTGGTCCTGCTCAGCGCACTTCAGCCTCTCCGCACAAACGTATCCCACATTTATTATTATAGCGCATTATTAACATCTAAACATTGTTGAATATATTGATCCAAACCTGGAAAAATACCATTTTCTATTTCGGCTCTATCTTGCTTTCAGCTACTGCACTTCAAGGCCGTTGCTGGGAGTCATAACTAACTCCCCGAAGACCATGATAACGAGACGCTCTGGAATTCCTACTCCCCCATCCCAAGGACACCTGGGGCAGGCTGACTGTTCTGGCCGCTGAAGCACTTAAAACAGCAGACATTGACTGAAAAATTCCATTATATTCATGTGTTCGCCGCGTTGGGCAACAGAGAGGCCAACGCGGCGAACACATGAATATAATGGAATTTTTGAGCTAAGCATCATATTAACAGTTAAACAGTTAAAGGGTTAACTGTTAATGTCCTACGTACTTACCATTACTCCCAACTCGCGGACTTAAGTCAGAATATGGTTTACTTGCTGCTTTGACTGGTGCGTGCTCAAACAGCAGACACAGTTTAGAGCTTTATGTCTGTCATTTCTGTTACAGCTTGTGTAAGGACGATTTAATGCATATGTGGAGCAGTGATCTCTCTGCATGCTTATGTGACTGTGCATCCCAGTTTTCACCTAGGTCCGCTGTCAGGCTTGATCTTTCTACTCTTACGGCACGGCGGAATTAGGTTCACATAGCATCTTAGCAGATGCAGTACGAGTGAAGTATCGACAGGGAACATACAGGTTACTTCCGTAACCCAGGTTCCTTGAGATACGGAAACGAGTACTGCGTGCCTTGCCGCGCCGTAAGTGATCGTCGCTTTAGTTGAAGTACCTAACAGGCAAAGGGGCCACCATATATACATGCTTGGCCCCGCCCATCCTGGCGGTCATTGGTTGCTATACACGGCGCCCTGCCGATTGGTTTAATCTAAAACCACTGTAGTGACCAATGGCCATTGTAGTTTCATTGCGTGATTGAATAGGCTTCAGTTAGGAGGAAATAAGGAGTATTTCACAAAGCATCTTAGCAGACGCAGTACTCGTTCCCGAATCTCAGGGAACCTGGTTTATGGAAGTAACCTGTACGTTTGATGTATTTATATTTGTGTTTTATTTATTATTTGAAGTTTTTCATGTATATTGATTTATTGATTTGCTATAATTGTAATGCAGTTAACTGCATTTATTATGTGTAATATCCCATGTCCCTCACATGACTGTGTATTTTCTGAGGAGGATGGAGGAAAGCTCTATAAACAGCTGCTCAGTTTTTGAACCTGTTGGAAAGCCGCTTGTCAAACACAGGAACGTAAGTGACACTAAAGTCTTTTATAATGTTTCAAACGATTTCTAATTGAAAAAATGCTGTTCACAACACAAGATCAAATTAAAGATTTCATTGAGAAGTAGGACTAGCATTTATCAAGGTTGAATTTAATGGCAAGGTTGGAAATGGCATGATAACTACTGTGCAAGTGTTCCTCCTCTTGCACTCCTTAGAGGAAAAAAAACATTTGGGTCACTCTGGTTCTCTCTGTTTTCTGGCTCAGTGACTCAGGTTTAGTGCATAGTTGTATGGGTTGGTATGGTAACTCTGCTCTCTTTTCATGCAGGGGTGAAGTTGACAAAAGCTGGGTCAGAGGAGGCTTCTGTATATGCTGACATAGGTGAGTTTGGTAACAGTTGCGTTTAGATCATTAAAAGTAAAAGCTGTAGAGGATGTTTAAAACTGCGATTTACAAGAATGCTATTACATAGGCTCTTAATATTATGTGGTCATGTTCATGTAACACGATACAAAACATTTAGCATGGTACAATATTTAATATTACTAAAATCTTATTATTAAAATATTTAGTTAGTAAAACTAAAATCTCAAAAAGCTCAAGTACTTTCTGTTTGTAGCAGTCATCAGCCGCTGTAACTAAAAGCAGTAGGTGCGGGTAACCATAATGTACAAACATCTGATTTATTGCCAAGAACAAGTGCTTCACAGTTTATACTTGTAGTTACTAATCTTGTTATATGTATGATACAGTGATTTGAATTCTGTATCCCGAGGCCTTACACTGAGTTTGATAAAATACTGAAAATATTGCACAATGATTAATATCACTGTGAAAATAAAAACGCAGTGCTAAAAATCCTCTTTCTGTCACATAAAGCAATACTGAATATATATTATATTTCGTTTCAACAGTACCCTATAACCAGATAATAAAGAGAATGAAATTACAGTGGAATATATTACTAATACAGTAACAAATACAGTAACTGCATTTGTGATCCAGCCTGTCTAACTACTTCAGGTTAAACAGGTAAAGCTATGAAAGTTGTTTTGAGCTCTTAACCAACAACATAACTTGTTATGAATATTTATCATGGTCTAAACATCTGGATGTCTCATCCAAACATCTTAAAATAATTTAGCTATATTTTTAGATGAACCTTTATGAACGTCTTTGAGATTAGATATTTTGGACACAAATACATTATATTTAGCTTGGCATGTTTTATTCTGTTGTATGCAGTTGCAGATCTTTTGTTTAGCTGATTTTATGGGAGGTGGAGTGTATTCCATACAGGAAAAACTTAAACCAATGTTTTTAGTGACGTTTGTACCATCTAAAGCTGATTCATCCTGTGAAATAAAACTGTGAATCATTTCCAGTCAGTCACAGTTAACAAGCATTATGAAACACAGTAGTATTAACCCAGTATTTCTAAATAATGTTACACGTTACTAGCAGGAAGGGGAGCCCATTGCTTCACATCGAACATGATCATGTCAATGCCTTCGCAACATGAATCATCTGCAACACAAAGGAATGATCATCATATAACAAATTCACCTAGACTATCAAGTATAAAGAACTTCCACATTTGTGTTTCTTTCTTTTTTCTTTTCTTTTTATGGTTCCCATTTTCTGATTACCATATTGCTATATATATATATATACACATATATATATATATATATATGTATATATATATATACAACTCTGGGAAAACAATAAGAGACCACTGCAATTTACTCCTAAATCAGTATCTCTCAGAGTATGACAAGCATTTCATGCCAGTTTTTGTTAAATTTCTACACAAACATACTTTATTCTGTTTATTGATGTACTTATTTGGTGAGCACCCGAGTCCAATTGTGTTTAACGGGAAAAGTATAAAAAGCACTGCTGTAATCAACACTATCTTCTTGCAATGTGCTAGAAGTCTTTCAAAAGTAATTAGAAATTTAAAAATGAACACTAAACATGCCAAAAACAGTGAAAAGAAAGGTTTTGAATCAAGAAAAAAAGGCCTAAATCCTAGTTTTACTGGCACAAGGGTTCAGTGAGTGTCAAGTCACTTCTATCCTTAATATTTCAAAGACGGCAGTTCACAAAAAATGAAACAAACGTGCATTGTTTTGTATTGGTGGTGAGATTAACAGTTTTAAGAATAAAATGCTGAGATGTTGATATATCTTCGCCATGCGCTCTCAATAAGGTACGATGGCTGAAATTACCTGCAAATACATTGAATGAATGCTAGAAACCAAAATTGGCATCAGAAAGTAGCTAGCCTGGATGCATAAAATATTTGATCTTTACCCGCTATATTTTAATTATATTATTATAGCAGAGAGCTTCTGTTTTGACCAAGATGAAAACCGTAATTGCATGGATTTGATGAATGCATATCATGTAACTCCACTGAGAAATCTACAGTTTTTGGGGCCATAGAGTAGTCTGGAAACTATTGAGAGACATTTTGCATCTTCACTTGTCCCTCTATCCAGACTGCTGTGTGAATCATTTCCATTCCTCTTCTCCATTCAGATGACATGTGGAGTAAGGTCACATTTTTCACTCATTATATACACAGGGAGGGATGGCATGCTCCCCAATCCCTCCTGCTATGCATTCATCAACTAAACGGTAAGAGAGTAAATATAATTATTGAAGCTAGTATAAAAGTGTAGCCTATAGCGTATACAACATATCAAATACATCAAACCATAATCGGGAGAGTAAACTGATATGGAACTATTTCAAACACACACACAGGACTTACCTTAAACTGAGACACTTATGATGCCAAGCAGCAAAATACAGAAACAAATATCTTTCATCATTCATTTCATTTATTTTTTTTTAAGACTACAATTTAATAAACAAAATATAAAACATTAAGTTATTTTAATTTTAATTTTATTAAAACATTTACATGGTAGTTAATTATAAATTACTTGTTAAAAATACTACATTTTAGAATGCATCTAATTTCTTTAAATATTTGTATACATGCAATCTGGAACTCTACATGTTTCTTGTTTCTATTGACACATAATGTTATCTAAGATTATAAAGTCCATCCTAAATATCCTTATCAGTTTATATCAGAACCAATTAATTTATGCAACATAGAGTTTTCTTTATATAGCCTATATATATATATATATATATATATATATATATATTGCCACACAGTGGACTGCGCCATAAACAGTGTAGCCTTCACTTATACAACATTGGTGTCTGATATAGACCTTTAGGAAATTACAAACACATGTTGTGAGTTCAAATGTGTTCGGTAATCTGTTCATTCATTCATAAATAAATAAAATCAAAGGTAGGCTACAGATCTTTTAAACTTAGACCTGTACACTGTAAAAGGGGTGACGTGCTGCTGTTACAATTTAAAGGCTATTTCAAACCATAAAATTTATTTTTGATGGTGTCAGTCATTTTTATTTTAATTTTTTTATTTTAGCAATCAGGTTATATTTTGGACTTAAAGAAAACCAATTAACTTTTACCATTTTAGGCGACCATTTCTTCCCCAGTGTACCTATTTGGGAACGCGCTCAGTGAATGGCCTATAGGTTTTGTCATGTAAACGTTGCATCATCAGAGCACTATCATTTCCCTGAATCGTAACATTGATCACGTGGCCCAGCACGCCCCTGCGCGATCACCAATCCACTCCATTCCCTTATACTACACATACAGCGATTGGCGTAGAAAGGGTTTTGTTGCGACAACCCTCCTGTTTAATGTAAAACCTTTACTGTAAGAGAGAGCTATTCACTCTTCTGTGAGCTCAAGGACCCGGTATCTCATCGTCAGTCGTATCCGGAGCACACATGGCTTCTCAAAGGCAGAACGACAGCTCAGGCGGCTATCAGCAGGTCTTTAAATCATTCGCTACAGATGCGATCCACGTCGGTTCGGAGCCGGAGCAGTGGAACTCTAGGGCCGTAGTGCCTCCTATTTCGCTGTCTACTACCTTTAAACAACATGGACCGGGGAAACATGCGGTAAGTCATTGAGGGGTTTTGTAAAGGTTTAGTATTGAGATTATATTTACTGTTGTTTCATATTAACTTGATATTTAAGTAGCGTTAATATCGCAGATTGTTTCTTTGATTAGCAATTCTAACGCGTAACGTTAGTTTCCGTTTATATTGACTTGAACAATAGCCGGACCATAGGGAAGTGTTTTATATTTATTATTATCAGTATGCACATTTTATGTGTACATACCAACTAATATAACGAGTAATAACATAAAAAAACTTTTTTTTTGGTAAAATATGTATAGTTTAGTTAAATCACATCACAGTGACTAAGCACACGACATCTCATGCTTTGCTGAAAAACCAGCTTAAACCGGCTTACTGGTTTTAAATGGTCTACCAGGGTAGTTTGCAGCCTGTTGTTTTTTGGTTATTACAAGCTGGTCCAAACACCTCTGGAACAAGTCAAACATAATGTATAGGATTATTTTTGACACAAGTGGTTACAGATTACATCAGCAAAGAAGCTGCAAGTTGACTGAATATTAACAATATGAGTCATGAGAACAGCCAGTTTTTTTTTTTTTTTACGCCTCCTTATTGCTTGCTCACAGATTTAATATTTTACTTTCACGATTCAAAATACTAGTTCATGCATAAACAGTTTTTACGTGTAAAGCATTTTGAATTTCACACTTATCTAATATTTGATCTCCCAGGGCTTTGAGTACAGCAGGAGCGGAAATCCCACAAGAAACTGTCTTGAGAAAGCAGTTGCTGCTTTGGATGGTGCACAATACTGTGAGTCCATCACTAACACATTTATATGATAAGTTATAGGACGTTGCCTTAACTCAGTCGGACTTTGCTAATAGGTCTCGCTCTTGCTTCTGGATTGGCTGCCACTTTGACCATCACACATCTTTTTAAGGCTGGAGATGGAATTCTGTGCATGAATGATGTTTATGGAGGTGAGTTACTGTTTCTAATGAATAATGAAATGCTAGTTTCGGCTTTACCAAAAAAGGCAGTTGAAAAGCTGATATTCTTACTGAGACTGTCATGTTTTTTTTCCCCACCAGGAACTAACCGTTATTTCCGAAAAATAGCTGCAGAAGTTGGCTTTGATATTTCTTTTGCTGACCTCACAAAGCTAGAGGAGCTAAAAGCAGCTCTAAAACCAAATACAAAGGTACACCCAGCAGACCGTATTACTCTGGGAAAGAGCGTTGAATGAGTAATTATTTGCTCATGCTGTTAATTACCTTAGTTAATACCACTCAGTGCTACTGAAATGATGTATTAAATGATCTGTTTTTTACAGATGGTGTGGATTGAAACACCCACAAACCCTACAATGAAGGTTGTGGACATCCAGGGCTGTGCTGATATTGTTCATGAGCACAACAAAGACACAATTGTTGTTGTGGACAACACTTTCATGTCTGCCTACTTCCAGGTATGAACATTTGCATTGTTTTTATACATAACCCAGTGCTGCTGGTGTGTGATGTGTGAATATAAGACAATAAAGCAATATTAGCATGTACCGAGAGCAACGCTGTGCTACTAATTGAAAAGTGCGTTAATAAAGTAAAAAATACAACGTGTACTTGTATCACTTGTTTCCTTGTACTGAAACTAATGTAAATATTTCATCATTTTTCTCATTTCCGGAACAGCGCCCCCTGGCACTTGGAGCAGACATCTGCATGTACTCTGCAACAAAGTACATGAATGGTAAATACAAATAAAAAATGACAGCCTTTTGTTTAATGGAAAGTTTGTTGATCAAAATAATTTTTAATAAATAAATAAATTAATTCCAGGACACAGTGATGTTGTGATGGGGCTGATTTCTCTCAACCGTGATGACATCTATGAACGTCTGAAGTTTTTGCAGAATGGTAAGGATCTGCTCATTTAAAACTTAACCTTTAAGATGTAAGTGTGAAAATCTGTTGACATCCAGATTTCCTGCGAACAGCTCTTCTCTTTATGGCATGACTTTGTGATTCAAGATCAAAAGGGCTGTACTATTATATAAGATGTATTTTACAAGCAGTTTATAGCTAGTGACATTTTTTTTTTTTGCCCTTTGAAATAATGGCAAATTATTGGACAGTACTAACAATAGAGAACCGCCTATACATACATGTGTGTGTGTGCGTGTGTGTGTGTGTATATATATATATATATATATAATGTGCTGTCAAATTTATTGCGATTAATTGCATCTGAAATAAAACGTTTTTTTTACTTAACATGTCTGTACTATTTATATTTACTATTTATATTTATTATGTATATATTAATAGACACACATGCATGTTTATATGTTAAATATATTTAAATATATTAATATAAATAGATACATGTAAATATCTTCTAAATATATACTGAATGTGTATGTATTTATATGCTGTGCAATGTACAATAAGCTTTCTCTTTGTTTAAATCAGATAATCACAAGGCGAAAGAATTATCAGCCACTGAGCCTATCACCGAAGAGTGTTAAAGGATTATATGCTGTAGATGTGTTTTAACATGCCCAAGAGAGGCACCAGATGTAATGCTCAGATATAACTCTGAAGAAGGAATTCTAGCAGGAATGAATATATTTTCTCTACGCTACTGGGGGTCTTTTGTAAGGGACAAGAAAAATGTTCTTCTTTCACTTAAAAAGAAAGCTACTTGTCTTCAGGTGAATGTAATATACTATATTAATATCTGCAGGGAATATTTCCCTATGTTATTACATGTGGTCTTGTTGAAAAAGATAATTTCCTTTTTAATATCCTGATTTTGAAGTACATACCTCAGAAATAGTTTCAGGAAAACTTTTTTTCTCTGCTTATTACTGCTATATGTGATATTTTTTGTGCTTATAATTTGAGCAAGTTATAATTTTATCAACTTCATCCCATAACTCCCACCTGTCAAACTGCTACAGTCCTGATGTTATAATTAAACCTTGCGCTTTCTGTTAGGTTCTTATTGGAATTACATCAGACTGGAGATTTATCCCTGACTGCAACATCTAAAAATGAATCAACTGCGATGTGGAAGTAGAACTTTTTAAGGGTTGTTTTAAATTCTCTTTTCCCCATTTTTTCTTCAGCTCTTGGGGCTGTGCCTTCTCCGTTTGACTGTTATATGTGCAATCGGGGTCTGAAGACACTCCACGTGAGAATGAAGCAGCACTTTAAGAATGCGATGGCTGCGGCACAGTTTCTGGAGGCAGACCCAAGGGTGGACAAAGTCATATTCCCAGGTATCTGTGATTATTATTGTAGCTTCATATAGAGGTGTGTGTTGGGTGATTTTAACATTGCTCAAATAATCCCTCTGAATATAAAAATGTTTGGATGCGTCCAGAAGATGTTTTTTAATGATGTAAAAACTTTTGAGTAGAAGTGTAGGTGGTTCGTTTGTATAACACCACCTATGGGCAACCTTCAAACTGATCTGATATTCAAGTCGGACTTTACTGACTCTTGATCATCTCTTTTCCTTCAGGTCTTCCATCTCACCCTCAGCACGAGCTGACAAAGAGACAGTGCACAGGCTGTCCTGGGATGATCACTTTCTACATCAAAGGAAAACTGGAGCACGCCTCAACTTTCCTCAGCAGTCTGAAGGTGCTTTGAAGCTTCATATAGTTTGGAAATCTTTTAACATCTTACATTTTTAAAGAAACTATGTTGTGTTTTGTATTTCAGTTGTTTGCACTTGCTGAAAGTCTTGGTGGTTATGAGAGTCTTGCAGAGCACCCGTAAGTAAATCCACTGACTCAAATGTAATGACTTACATTTTGGACCTGTCACCAGTTTTACAAACGGGCTTAGTTTATTACCTTTTTTCATTAAAGGTGCCATAGAATGGAAAACTGAATTTAACTTGGCATGGTTGAATAATAACAGTTCAGTACATGGACATAACATACTGTGAGTCTCAAACACCAT
>JAUMHG010000041.1:12110051-12128977 GCA_032359395.1 Enteromius anoplus | reverse complement strand
CCTTCCAAATAAGGCAAAAACAGACTGTTTCATTCTAGGGTTGTAAATGGACCTGTAAAACCGTTTCTGGGCATTTTCCCCCTTACCTAAGCTACATACCTTCTATGTACATATCAGAGAACAATTTAAAATATTCTCTGAATGCATTCTATGGCGCCTTTTAAAGTCCAAAAATTTTGAGATGCTTTTTTTGAATTTCCACGAGGGGGCGTTAGAGCTTTAATGTTGCTGTAAAAAGAAATTGCAGAAACAACACTTTTGTTGTCTGAACACTTTGCTTATTTAGCAGGAAATAATGGAAGTCTTATAGTAATAAGCTTTTACCGAAATGAAAGTTAATAATCATTTGGAACAGGTTTATGATATTTACGTATCACAAGTAATTCGCCAACAGTATTTCTGACTTTGATATACCTTGTCCGGTGTTACTATGATTTATCCTTGAAAATCAAATCAAAATCATTCAAAACACTTTTTTGAGCTAGCATTTCACATGTTTGCATGTTTTGTCTTTCAGAGCGATTATGACCCATGCTTCAGTGTCTGAGGATGAGAGGAAAGAGCTGGGCATCAGTGACACGCTCATCCGTTTGTCTGTGGGCCTGGAGGATGAGGATGATATTATTGAAGACTTAGACCAAGCCCTCGCTGCTGCAGTGAGTATTTCAGTAGATCTGGACATATAAATAAATAAATAAAAAAACACCCACCCACATAGACACACACATTCAATTTTAAATGTACAATAATACAATTTTACATTTTTAAGTAAAAGTGTTACTTTTGTTCAGGAAGAAAGTATTATTTGCGCAATGTGATAGAAAATATATATGTATTATATTATTATTAAATATTATTTCAAATAAATGCTGTTTTATTTGAACTTTCTATTCATTAAAGAATCCCAATTTTCATAGAGTATCGTCCCAAATATTTTTCAAACAAACACTTGGAGCCTCGCTAGTCCCAAATAGATCAACAGATGGCCAGTGCTTTATGTGTATATGACAGCCATGTTATTATGTCCATGCTAAAGTACAATATTATACGTCATGTGCATTTCTATTTGCAGTGCCTCATTTTCAAACCAAAGGTGCTTTCATGCATTTAATGGTGCATACTCATGTAAATTGATTTTATTCCCTGAAATATGGTCTCTTTTTTTTTAAGCTTGTGTCAATATAGAGATGATTTCTGCCCATAAAATTCAGCGAGCCGTCTCTGAGAGCACAGGCCATTTCCCCTCTCTCTAAAATGCACTGCAAAATAAGGTTCCAGGAAATAAAGACAAATCAGCTTAGGTCAGAGTCTGAGAATTACTCCCATATACGTATTTGTGAGGAGAAAGCCAGGGGTCTCTTGGGAAGCCTGCTCGCTCTATTGGACGGAGTCTTTGAGCGTGATATCGCAGCAGTGCAGAAGTGTTAGCAGATGCTTTTTAGAAAGCAAAGGTGCAGCAGTATAGTTTGATAAGATTTGTACATTGCTACACCATTTACCCCATTATTTTGAATGTCTGGTGATCGTGTCTCTGAGGTGAGAGCCCTTTTCCTCTGTCAGCAATTCAATGCATGCCCTACACGTCCATATGTGATCCCTTCAGATGTGCTTTGCTGCTCGTCTAAAGAGAATGGAAATGAAATCATGACTTGTATCCAGTTGCTATCCAATACCCCTCTGAGATCATTGCAAAACGAGCTTTTGTGATTCGCGGTGTGTTTTAATTTGATGACATACGTTCTGAGGTGGTGAATTCCATTAGGTCCTGGCACGCAGTTTTCCCCGGAGAGTTATAGATCTTCAGTCTCTTCCATACTTTCTGAAAACCGTAGGTTAATTATCTGCACTTTTGTGAGGTTAAGAGCTGTCATTGAGAAAAAAAAAAAAAAAAAATAGACAGAATATGCTAATGTTAACAGCATTTATTGAACCACTCTTTGCGGTGAGCCTCAGATTGCTGCCACTGTGGTTCAGTGCCGTTTCAACCAGTTGAAAGAGACTGTGGGGCGCTAGCTAGTGAACTTAGGACAAAGCTTACAGTGGTAAAAAAAAAGTGCTGCTTAATAATGTTTATTTAAAGTACGGGTTACAATATACACTATTATTCAAAAGTGTAGGGTCTGTATTTTTTTATACAATATAGTAAACAGTAGTGTGTGTGTGAATATAGTGTTTTTTCATATTTATATTATATACCTGGATAAAACTTATTCAAACAAATATTCAGTTCCTTTGTTAAAATTAATATGCATTTTCTGTAAAATGTTTTATTAATCTAATTATTATTATTTTATTTTTTTTAAACAGCATCCAAAAAAGTAAGAGGCTAATCAAACTCCAATCTGGACAAGACAAGGACAGTCTTCTGTGGCACATTTATGATACTACTGTGACGGTTATGCTTGAAAATCTTGAATTACATTTGTCAGGGAACAAATATCCTCAAGAAACTAATTTGCCATATTTTCACTCAAATTACAGAAGATTTGCTGCTTTTGTGTTTCTACCTTTTTGTAATTATAGTTTGATATTAGGTAGTTAGGTCCTAAACATGTTCCACTATTTAAACTTTTAATACAGGAAAAAGCCAGGACTTCAAGGGAAATCTGATAACATGCAAATGAAAATTTGTATCTTTTTTTTTTTTATAAAGACTGTGAATTCAAGTTAATTCAGCAGGACTTACAAGCAGCACAACAGAGACAGTTTACACAGTCAAATCTTTACTTTCTGCATCAAAGAAGATGCATAGTCACCTCATAATGTTTCAAATCACTCGTTATTGATCAGTTTGTATTTTAAATTCTAGATATTGGTTAGAGGCTTGAGCATTTTAAACTCTTAAAGGGATCACATCTGATCTTTGTCTGTGCTACCAGACCCATTAAAAGCCATTTGGAATCTCTCCCTCTGTTTTGTCTTCTTCCCGAAAGTCTTTGATGGCGGTACACCATAAGCAATCACTTTGAAGTCAACAAGCATCACACATGTAATTGGAAGATGAATAGTAAAAGACACATCTATTGAGCCGATCTAACAACATCATCAAAAATGCTACAAGGGCAGCTTGGACCGAGAAGTAATTATTTCTCCACAACATTTGTCGGGCTTGAGTTTATTTGCATGACAGGAATAATTCTCTAGTCCTGATGAGGCTAATTTGTTTTTAGCTTTGTAGGATATGCTGCAAGAAATGACATAATGAAGAAAATGTAATGTAAAAAGTGGTTAATCAGAATGTCAAATATTTCTCAATTCTTGACAGGCCAAGAATTTTATATGCAGTTTTACTGATAAAGGGCCTTTCAAAGGGCATTCAGTTTAAGCTTGTCAAGGTATAAAGCTGTCAGAAAGCGTATCAGTGTCATATTGTTTGTCACTATATTTCAGTGGCTATTTTCCATCATCTTCCCACAAGGCCTATATTCTTTATCAAATGAAAAGCACCTCATTTATGGGTTGCTGACTCAAGGGATGTCCATTTAGCAAACTGTACACACAGGAAGCACAACACCATTAACCCAGGTACACAGTGACAAAGGTTCTGCTCAGACCCATTAACTCTACATACTGTCAATATATCTCCAGTACAGGAGCCATGACATTTTCGTTTAAGCCTAATATAATGCTTGCAAAATGCAGTGGGTCAGGGGTGTAAAGTTCATTCTCGAATCTTTATTTATGTATAAATTAAGTATATACTGCGTCGAACACTTGTTTGATGCTCATACAGTTGGGGAGGAGAATGTGCATGTATAACAGGCTAGTAATAGAATGAATGGGAACATGAGCAAAGCTGAGGTTGCAGCTCTTATGTGATTTGTTTGATCTTGCCAGGCTCCTTTCATGCTGCGTTTTTCAATTTTCACATGTTTAAAAGAGAGGAGCAAGATATTGCTCGATTCACATTCACAAGCCTGTTGCAAAGATGGTGGTTTTTTTTAACAATGTCACGATCTTAGCATGAATTTTCTGTCTTTATAAAATGATGGTCAGAAAGATGGATCATGTCTAAATATCTAAGTGTTTGCAAGACTTAACTATTTTCCAATCATTTTGCCGTTAGGTTGCCGCCGGCGCCATCAAATCCTCAGACTTCTCCTGGCAAAATATCTATTTTTTTCCCCAATAAGCGAATATATGTAATTCGAAAACTATTACTAGTAAGGGAACTTAAAGGACCACTGCATAATTTAGTCCGAAATTAATACAGAACAATGTTAGCTGCAAATGTTAGCCACCCTGCTAATAACAGTCATTTAGTCATAAGTAAGATAATAAAAAATACATTTTGCTTTTAGTGTTGACATTCAAATCTGCCGTCAGATTTAATGGATAAAACCTGAACGTCTGCCTTAGATTTGATATTTGTCTGCATTCAGTTTTGGTACGATTTTGAAGAAAAGTATTCTTGCTTCTTCCATTATTGTGACATTATGAAAAGCCTAAAAAGCTTGATAAAAGCTTACCTTTGAGAAAATAAACAAATAAAGGCTTTAACTGTATGAGTCATGGTACAACAGGATGGACAAACCCATTTCATCCCCAGAGTTTTATTGTGCTTTCATACCTTCTTTGATTTTTCTTTTCACTTAAATGGATAATAACAGTCTTATTCCGTTAATGAGTCCAGGTACAAAATAATGAAAAGTGACTTTTGCTGGTATTATGCGTCATATCAGAAATTTTATGAGTGTAATTACTGGATGATGACATTTTGTTCCTCAGAGTGTCTTTGTGCAGATGTTCCAGCTCATATGCAGCTCTGGCCCTGTTGGGTCATTCGGATAGATTGAGTGGAAAATTACTTTATTAAACTCTGAGCCATCCAAAGAATTTTAAAAGAAAGTAGTTTAAGAAAGCAGTTGGGTTTAGAGATAAGACATTTTCAAAGTGGTCAAGGATTTTCATTATCTGTTTATTTAAACACACTATATGAATAATTGTTCTCTTTCTCTTGACCTTCTCTTCATGATCCATTACGGTGCACAGATGAACACACAGATGTTGCTAAGCTTTGTTTGTTCTGATCACTCAATAAAGATGCCATTTGTTTCATCTTGGACTTCACCCAAAGCCACTGCTGATGTAAAAGAAACCACCCAAACTAGGAGCATTGACTACCTTTTTGGAAAATGGTTACCAAGGATCGGTTCATTTTGTCCTTGTCGACGTCAATGCTTTTCTGTCCTTCTTTTATTATACTTGGAGGGCTCCAGTCACAGCAGTGTTCAAGTGCATGTCTGCCAAATCATGCTAAACTATATTTCCAATAAACAAAAACAGCTGAGAGCTTCACAATCAATATGGTCCTGTTGTGTATGGAACTTCTCATCATTAGTTCTTCTTTAATTTGTGCTGGTGGCAGGGCAGCTAATAGACTCCTGTCATGTATCCATCTCTGAGAAACATAATCAAGGTAATTGTTTTGGGTATGTGATGTTATCTTAGCAAAATATTTCCTCAGCTACTTGTTTGCGTTCTCTGAAACCTGAGGGTTGCAGAAGCTGCGTCATTTCGAATAAATTAAAGCTGATATCTTATGAAACCAGAGTAACCACTGCAATCCTGCTTTATTCTTGCAATAAAGAGAAATGAAGTATAACTTTTCTATTTGCTTATGTGCTAACTTTTCCTTTTTCTTTTTATTATATCTGTTATTTTTTAATAAAATTATACCATAGCACTCCAGGTTCAGCTCATGATTCATTGTTCTCGAAGGAACATGTTGTGCTGTTCAACAGTGATATCAGTCGCCTGCATCACACAGGACACAAAGACTGAAGGTTCATCTTTGCTACATTTAGTCCTGTCAGGAACAGGATTCTTGTTTTGCTCTGACGCACTATAAGAAGATTACTGGTTATTCAGTGGAGAACAGTGCTGTAAATTACTTTGTTTTTCTTTGTGAGGGACAGTATTGTCAAATGAATCACAGCACAGAGATGGTCCCCTTACCTGTCCACTAAAAGCTGAACTTTATCATTGAGTAACAGCACTCAGGCTTTGAGGTTCAGACATGAAGAGGATGCATTTTGTCATATTTTCTTTCTTTGTGGGATGCATTACATTATTTTTTAGAAGCAAAAATAAAACGTTTCTTTTATATAACAGTCAATTGTTGCAGAATTATTAATAACAATATAAGACACATCACATGTCTACATGATACAGTCTTAAAAATATATATATATATATATATTATGTATATATATTGGGAAATTATGGAGCCTCTTTCATGTCTTAGACAGGCATTGGTGCATTGTCTGCCAGTGTACAAGGTGACAGTGACTTCTAGATGAATCAGTCAGAGAACATAACAAACATCTAGACAGGGCTTCATGGAACATGGAGTTCTCTCAAACAGTCATTTCACAGGCTGTGATTCACATGATACATGTTTCACTATTAATGATAATTAAATACATTTCCTGAAACAGATTGGGATGTAAAGCAAGCATGTGTATATGCAAAAGCTAAACATTTCCTAAAGACATGATGGCCGAAACGCACAGTTCATCACAAGTGAAGGCTGGGCCGGCTCAAATTGGAATGACCTTTGACCTCCGTCTGTTGAGAGTGGCCTCCCTTTGAAAGCCCTAATAGGATATTGTCCCCTATTGCTGCTGAGATGTAATTGCAAACCTACTCTACTGATTATCTTAACTCTTTCTGAGTATTCCAGACACAAACTCATGGTGTGTTTCATGAATGAGACAATTATTGTAATTGCCTAGAAATTGCAGTTTGACATTTTCATATATCATGGTCAAAGGTTTAGAATAATTACATCTTTAAATGCTTTTGAAAGAAGTTTTTAATGCTGACCAAGACTGAATTAGTTTGATTAAAGTACAGTAAAAAGATCAGTGTTGTGAGGTTTTATTATAATTTAAATTAAACAGCTCTTTAAAAATGTATTTATTTATTTTTAATTATTTGAAAACAGCTGAACCAGTCATGGTGGTTAATATTTTCTATAAATGTTGCTATTTCTTTTTTGATTCTTCGTTTAATTTTAATTAATAAATTTTTATTTGATCAAATAAATTTTAACCTGGTGAGCATGTTCTCTCTTTTCTCTCTCTCTCTTTCTATATATATATATATATATATATAAATATCATTATTTTGTTTCTCTTAATTTTGATGATTATAACTGACGACTAATGAAAACTAGTTGTCAGTCATTAACTGTTAAACTCTTTTAAAAGGATCGGTAAAGGGAAATCCAATTTTTCTTGATGTGACCCCTGTGAGTAAGAGTGCACAGTATAATTTACTTCTGTATAATGCATGTGGAACAGAGGGTACAATTTCTGACTCTCTTTGTATATGTACAAGATTCAGTGACACGATTACTGTAGATAGCTCTAAACAAGTTAATAGGTTTCTCAGTATCCTGGGAAAGCCATGAGCAGCACTTTCAGTGCACGGTCATAAATCAAAAAGCTGCACCACAGCACCAACTGATGGCAGCTCTTATCCATAGACTTTGACTCAGCAACATGCTACGAAATTTGCCTGAGCAAAGAGCTGTCCAATCTGAGTTATAGCGTCTTCACTCACTTAGACAGCATCGCCACAGGTCAGGCAGAAAATGCACTCAAGTAGCTTAAGAAAAAAGATCTTCCGCTTTCATGGAGACTTTTCTTTCATTCTTTCTTTAAAACAAAAACAAACAAAAAAGTAGATTTAGACCTCAAAAATTATTATTCTAGCTTAATTGTGAGTGAAGAAACATGACAGCACAAGATGAATAAATTATTCTCTCATAGAAATTATTCTTTGTTAGTTACAATTTTATATTTGAATGAATAAATAGCCAAATCTAGAAAAAGTAAAACTATCTAGTTTTTGTAACATTATATATTTGTTTACGATTGATTTAGTGGTAGCGGGAGAACATGGTCAGCCAATCCAGATGCTTAGTAAACAGATGTAGAATTGATTATGGTGAGGTGTGTCCATTTGCATGAATCAATGTGAAAGAGAACTGATGAGAAATGACTCCCAGATCCATATTTGACAGGTTTACAGATATACCCTTCAAAATGAGTTGGAACATACCTAAAATCCAATAAATTACTGAACAATAAGATCTTATACTGCTTTCTTGTATGTATTCGCATTGTCAGATTTATGTACAATCTGATATTAGTGGCTACTTTAGAATACAGACCACTTTATTATTATGCAAAGCACTAAAAAAACAGCCTAATCAATTCTGAATATGCTTTTAGAGCAGTGTTCTGGCCAACACAGCTAGTTATTTAAAGCCCTTATAAAACATATTTAATGTACTATACTCTATACCACAAATGCAGGAATGCTGAGGTTGTTCAGTCTATATCTCACCTCTGCAGAGGTCAGAACAACCCACAGTGGCTGAAAATGTGAGGTGTTTACAAAGCACTATAATACAGGTCTCTAATCTTAGCGTACAAGTGAGGATAAAATATATAGATTTATTACTTCTAACACAGGCAACATAAACTATTAAATAAATGTTGCGCTGCACACAGAGTAAGCACTTTGTCCTTTATTTGCCTTTTACAAGATTACTGTGTGATTTCTGCACATCTGGTGTTCTCAAATAAAATTGCTAAACTAGTAAACATTAACAATATTTCATCTGCAACTGGTCAAATAGATAATCCATCCCCGAACTTACATCTTTAGCCAAGGTTAAAATGATTAAAGCGCCCTTATTATGGATTTTTGAAAATTACCTTTCATGCAGTGTGTAACACAACTCTACGCTAATGAAAACATCCTGCAAAGTTTTAAATCTAAAAAAACTTGCATTTTCCCAAATGCAAATTCATTCTTTGCCACTTGGTGCCAATTTTGGAGCATTAAAAGCAAACAAACACTGCTTTAAATAAAATCGACCAATCACCGGAGGCGTTTGGGAGCCTTTGAACAAATAAGGTAAAACTACACTGAGTGTCTATTTAGACTCAGTGCAAATAGCCATCTTGTTGGCAGAGACTACTTACACTAACCCCGCCCATCAACAATTGATTTTGAGTTTGAATCCACCCTTTGGCAAACTTTTTTTTCACCCTTTTCAAACTTCAAATCACATCAGAAAAACTTTAATTTTTTTTCCAATGAAATTGAATGAAAAAAAATGTAAAGTTGAAAATGAAGTATTGGGTATGGTTAGAGTGTAGGGAAGGCTTTATTGTCCCAATGAGGTGTCATTCTTTTAATATTTTGAATTAAAATTAAAATTGACAGTCAATAAGTTATTACTGCATACTGTTTTATAATGTACTTCAATACTGAGGTGTTGCTATTTTATACTATAAGTAATACAAATAGCAGAAAATCCCGGTATTTTAACATAGTGAAAATATAATCTATAGCCGCACTTAGTGTAAATAGTTTCTGCCAAAAATTAATGCATTTTATAATAAAATAAAAGTGTTTTTCGACCTTGCATGCATGTCAACCTGTTGTTAGGCCTCACAAAACCAAAACGTGAGCCTTTCATAAAAACGATAATTCGGCACTTTAAGCCTTTAAGGAAGTTCCAAATAAAAATAATTATAGATAGATTAAAGATAATTATGAGATATAAAATTATAGATATAAAAAAAAAAACATTTTTAAACTCTGAGGCAAAGATGCTTATTTATGTTAACCTTTGGTTTCAATGTTTTGATCAGACAGAATCAAATTTGAAAGCAAATTGAGAGACCATCTGGCCATTTGCATTCAGATTGATCAACTACAGCTTCCCACAGCTCCAGGAGGAAACTGACCAGGACAAACTCAAGATCGGTTTACTTCCTGATGTGAAATCAATTTTTGTGATACCCTATTTTCTCCAAAGGACCCAAGCTGAGAGAAATAATGATGCCCTTGTGTGCACTGAGGGATAGTAGAAAACAAGACTTATTTGCACAACAAAGAAAGCGCATTTCATATTATTTCTAACATAGATTTGAAAGGATTTGAATCCGGCTGCATCTGTGCAGGATTCCACTGTGAAATTCCCAGATGTTCCAGCTTTTGAAGCACATTTCCAGTTATTTTTTTGGAATACATGCTGAGGAACTAATTTGCCATGGAAACAACCTCAACTTGAAGAGCTGGGTGCCGTGATGTGCAAAAGAAAAAAAAAAAAAGTCCAGAGACACGACTTACACAAATACCAATGTTCAGTAATTGGTTTCGCTGTGTAAGTATTCCCGGAGCTGATCAGATACAGCCTCACCTCAAAGAGCCAATAAGATCCAAAGGTAAAAGATGTGAAGTTATAGCAGTTCTGAAGCCCTTTAACTCTCCTCGGTTACATGTAGAACTATAATGAAATAATTACGCTTCCAGGATCCTTTATTTCATTACTGATTACTACATGATGGTACATAAAACAGGGATTTAGATTCTAAAAGACATACAGTTGTACCGTATATAATAAGCTTGCTTCCCATGAGCACAAACAGATTCATGTTTACACAAACAATGGTGTGAGGACTTGTTAAAATATATAAAAAGAATGTAAGCGTCTCATAACTCAATAGCTCAGTCTCGAGGCCCAGTAGTAGATGCAGTAGTATTGCTGAGAAGGAGATTTTTGTTTCCTTGTAAAATGCTGTATGTTAGGAGCCATTCTAGGGTAGAACATCTGTAATACCATGTTACTGAACTTGCTTATATGGAAATATATTTCATTGTGCACCAGAAAGAATAAACCACAAATGAAAAAGGATTTACACAAAATGTTCGCCACTCCTGAGGCTCTAAAATCAAATTTGGTACCAGTATGATTCATTGATTTGTCATTGTCCTTGACATCAAACCTAAGAGCATTTGATTTTTGAGTTTCTCATGCAGTTATCATATGGCTTCAAAAGACTTTTATGGTGCTTTTATCTACCTTTAAAGCTTGATAGTCTCATTGCAATCTTTTTCAATATAATAAAAAAGCAACTATATGATATTCACCTTCAGTGAAAGTCACACTGTTTTGATACTACATCAGAGTGTGATCATAGTGAAAACATTTGAATTATGGATGAGTTATTCTTTAAAATTTTCAAACAGCGTTAATCAGAGTTCTTACTAATGCTTTTTAAAATGCTCTTGATATAGGCCTACCCACTAATTCTGCGGTATCTTTCCAGACAGGACACATTAAAGTAGAATCAGCTAATGCATTTCTCCGTGACCTTTGTCAAATTTAAAACTGACATTGAGATTGGCAGTCAGCCTTTAGGATGATGGCCTAGTAATGTTATCTCGAAAACCCATTTAATTATGGCTCCACAGACTCAAGCTTTGGTGTATTATTACACTATGTGTTTGAACTACTGTATTTCGCACAAGTAATTCTCAAACTGTCCAATTCATAAAACAATATAGAATTTGAGTCACTGTATTAATTGAATAATTGATGTGAATTAGTTATTTACTACAATCGCAAAAGCAGCAAATGAAGTATCCACAGTAACAATGCAGGTAAATGAAATGGTGCCTTGTCCATAACATCAATGCAAGGTCATCTGTCAAATCTTAATTATTGGACAGCAGGTCTATATGCAGCACAGAACGGATCGCAACTAAACAGTGATTGAGTGTGAAACCTTTAGATGGCACACAGTTAATATATTATCTCAGATCCCTCAGATTCCATTTCCTCTGTAAGGCTACTGAAACTATACATGAACACATCCATCATCACAAAAGTCACGCATGAGAGAGCTTATTCTGTTTACATAGCATAGCTTTACTGAATACACCATTTTGAGTTCTGCATATTTTTGTGAATGTAACTGTATTTAGCACTTTAAAACATGACTTACAGTTTGCATTGCCATTTAATAATTATTTATTTTAAGACTTAAGGTCTAAGAATTACAAGTCATTACTTTTACATGTCAACCGCGTTTTAAAAAATATAAAAAATTTACAATTCTAATGTTAATCTGTTAGACTGCATTTACATTCATTATGGGTAATGCACTAGCCTGGGCCCGCCCATACTTATGTGACGCTACATTCTATTTCGTGAGCAAAGTCAGTCTGGCCAAGCTGCCGTTTTAAAGCATTTCTGTTCCTAAAAAAATGGGAACCAATGAGAAACGAGCTTGGCCAGATTAAGTTCCTGTGAGCTTTACAGTCGCGGAAGCCAGGCTACTAATACACACCAGTTTTGACAAATTAGGTTTTTATTTAATTCACAATATAATATGTCACTCGGCCATTGGTCCTGTTAGCAGAATGAAAAACAAAACACAGATGTAACATTAAGACATTTTCTGGAAATGTGCGAGACCTCCGGTTCATTAGCCGCTGTACTAGGCAAAAGCCAGAATGTTTCTGCCTTCCAGGCAGGGTTTTGAGGCTTAAAGTCATGACGTCAAATCACAACTCGTGAATTTTAGTGTTCCAGGCATGGGTGTGTCATTTAGCCCTTTCACACGTAACTTACAGACTTTTCCAGAAAATTACTGGTAAATTGCCGCAAAGAAATAATGTGTGAACAGGCCCTTTTTACAAATCCTGGTAAATTTGTTCTGGCAATTTACCAGTTTTAGTTTCAGGCTGTGTGATGTCAGAGCGCGGAACTGGGAGTACATCAATCTACTACGAGTTCATGGGTGGAAAGTCACGAGTTTGCCATTCTAGTGCACTTTCACAGGTAAGTTAGACGGTTGGAAAAACATGGGTTATGGGTTGCCTGGAACATTGGAATTCCCGTATGAGATTACAACTTGCAAAACCCATTCACGTCTTTCTAAGAGCTACGGCTTGTACCATGTGACCACTGTACAACTGACCCACGCAGGCTCTGTTTAGTCATAGTGTTGCAATTGAAAAGCACAATTCCGAGTCTGAGGACAAAAACAGCTCTGAGTATAATTTCATGTGCTGTCATTTAAAAAATTAGGCCAACTGTAATTACGGTATAACGCAGCCAATCTTTTTTGTACAGCTACAAATAACTGGAAGCAGATGACACTACAAGCCAGACCCATAATATATAAATGGCTGTGCCCACTCTTACAGGCAAAAATTCATCTGAATAGATTATATGTAGACTAAAAAGCAAACTTATAGAACTTCCAATATGTCCAATCACAAGTGTTCATAAAATTAACAGATATGTCTGTGATTGGTCACACTGACCAATTCTACAAAAACCCTTTCCTGAGCGCAAACAGTTTTCCAAATCTGTTTCGCCAATATCTTATAATTACATTTTTAACTGAGGGTGCTTTTGACTGCGTGAGAAAATGTGGTGTGAAAGCATGAGTTGGCAGCCCTTATCACACTCTCAGACCTCATAACCGCAAGATGTTATGTTCCTAGCAAAATAAATAAAACGTATTAGGAAGCGTTATATACCAGCATCTAAGATCAAGATTAATTGAAATTGGTTGTGACATTCTGCAGATGAAGACTTTCTCTTGAACAAAAGTCTTCTTTGAGTTTGACAAGCCCACTACTCTTACCTCTTAATAAAACTGGCTGTGAATTCTAATCTTACTTAGACATCAGGGCTTTGACAGGCCTATAAAGAGAATCTGAATGAGATAGAAGACAAATAGAGCAAAAAATACCTATTGTGTGTCTAGATGTCACCCTATTAATAAACTGCTCAACTAGATATTAATAGATGACGGTGCATGTTAGCAGAGCCAGAATATGCCAGAGAAAGTTTTTTTTCAACCAAATATGGTAAGAGTGAAGGCGTTTAAAAACAGCACATTTTTACTCTTTGTTTTATAATTGTTTTGCAACACTTCCCTCCCCACAAATTCTACAATATACACAAATACAGTGTCATATGTAAGTTATATAAACACTGTAATCGACTGTTTAAGCAAAAAGGATAAACACAGACAATCAAGCTGTCATAAAGTTATTTCTAGATGATTTCTCCAAGGGAGAGGGCTATAAGAGAGCATTATCTTCTACTGAGGGGCCCTTAAGCCATGGTTGCGTTTTGAATCGAGTTTCCGTCTCTCTATTGAAATCTCAGCAGATTAATTTGTGCAGAATGTCCTAATGAATTATGTATGAAGTCAACAGACTGGATCTAAACAGCTCGATCGCATACTCACAGCTCACTGCAATCATATCGGGCTACTGTTTGTTAAATTGTGATTATGTTTGATTCATTTAGGTCCAACGTTATATTTTCTGCCCATTACACATAACCCTTTTCTGACACAATGCACGCCATCTCTTATGTAGTTATGATGTTTAGTAAATCGTTTACTAAAAATGATGTACAAAAATATTAAGATATTTAAAATTGCACTATATTCGTACTGACAGTATAGCTACTGGACCGTAGAAATGTGACTGTTTATCCTATTAGTCTGCTAAATAACATCCCTGTCGCACTTAAGTTCAACATTACTCCAGCCATCTGGTTTATTTGTGGATCATCCTGCTGTTAGAACATTTGTATAAATTATTCTATGACGGTTTATGTTGCAGTGGAGGCCACTGATGGTAGACCCTGAAGGTCTCCTCAAGCACTAATTTATTTATGTGAGCCCTGAGCTCCTAGTAACATCAGCTCCATCTGTCTCTAGAGCTGGAGAGGAAGCATAATCACTGCTGGATTTTGTAAAATGCAGATACGTGCGTGACAACTAACAACTGGTCTGAATAATCAGCAATTAACAAACCATATGGTCTTTTTAAACATCTTAAGTGATAGTTATTGTGACACTATTTATATTATGTTGGCTATAATGAGACAAAGCAATGCTAGTTCATCTAGTCTGCCTGCTTAATCGGTATGCAGTTGATTCCTGGATCTTAGATGCAAATGACAGAGTTCCACTTCTATTATAGTGATTTTGATAACCTGCCATGACTTAATGCAAGTTAGATTGGCCAGAAGTCTTTCATTTAGAGTCTTTTCTTGTATGCTTTGGACATTCAGTTGCATGAGATGATGAGTCCAGACATCCACATTCTGACTCATTTTAATTCAGTTCACTTCCAAGGGTCTATACAACAGGATCCTTTGAAGACAGCTGACACCTGAAGAGATGTGTATTGCTATTTTCTTCCCTGTATTGCCTCATGCATCATCCTATACCTATTAGAATTACTGGGGGCATAACGATAAATAATTTTTAGATTAACTTGTGATCTCTGTGTTTTGTGTGGAGGTCAAGCCTGTGACATATTGTTCTATTACATTTAAAAAATGTCAGAGCAATTATTGATCGTTTCTAGTCCATAAAACATTAGAATCAAAAGCTTTTCAAAAACAAAATGGAATTGAGAATTATCTTTGACATGTTTACAGCTTTTGTAAAGCTGCATGATTTAATAAGGTGGTACGTGAAAGTAATATGGAGGTGGTGGTAAACTTGAGCAGGTGGTATTGTAAAGACCTGAACAGATCCACTTAGATCCAGAAACCAGTCTGTGTTAGATTCATGGATGTTTTTTTCTTAGTTGAAATCCACATACGGATCCTAAATTGACTTTAAACAGATCTGACAGCCTAATTAAATGGCTACGGCTGGTTCATTGTTCTGCTTCTGCTGTGACATAAAGAAACCTTGCTGCTGGTCACTCTGGTTGCCACATGATACAAGGATACATGATACATTATTTTTTAATATTTATATATATTAAAAAAATCCAATTTAAATTTTTTTTCCACATGTGTATATTACAACTAATTTATTAAAATAAAGCCATACATGTATAATTTGCATCATCCTTTCTTTATTTTTAATTTGAAGTTGTTTCCCACATTTTTTCTTTGAGCTTCACTGAAACTCCAGATTCCAGGGGTCTTCTAGTAATGCACTTACATTTATCACTCAGACAGACTGACATAAATCGTTGTTACACATTGATGAACAGTCCATGGGTTAGATTAGCGATTAATAATTTATTAATGGTTTCTACATACACTTTGTTTTGTGCCTTTAGTGTCTTGTCATGGTATATGTATATGTATAATCTATATAAATTATGTCCGCATGTATTTCAGCTGTATGTATTTTTTACATGTGTTTTTTTTTTTTTCTTTCTAATTTCCATGCTCACAATTGGTCTTCAGAGCAAGAGGTCTTCTCAGCAAAGTAACCATAGCAACAGAAGAACATCTGGTTATTTCTGAAACACTAATAGCCACAGGAATTGAATGAATGAACAGCTAAATAAATGAATGCATTTAACCAAACAAATTTTTCAGTCTAGAAGATTGCATTTGTGTTTTATAGATTACAACCCATTCAAATCTTATGCTTCTCAAAATCGTTTCATTATAAGCAGTGTTTATTTCTTCCTACTTTACTTTCTCAGCAGTTGTTTGTTTTGAATGTATCTCTCTGGAGACCTGCGGCGTATTCCGTTAAATAAATAATATGACCTCAGTGACAGTAAATGAAGACAGATTTATGATTAGTCATGGATTCAGGAGGTATAAATTTCAGGGCCTGACATTTGAAATTCGAAACAAAAAAAAAAAACTTTCTGTCTTGACCTATAAATGCAACATTTTTATTTACGACATGAATCACATACCTTCAAATGCTTACTGTTGTTTTGGCGTAATAAAGCATGTTTATTCTGAATTTACCATGCAGCTATAATTGTATTGCTTTTTTTAATTGTTTGTTTTGTGAGGTGGAAGTTGGCCAGTGAAGTAAAAAGTTTCATTACATTTGTTCAGTCCTTGTCTGGCACACTGACAGTGCTCCAACATTTGCCAAGTGTTGATAAACTGGGCTCTGGAGGTGTAATGAAGTCTTCCAGGAAACACCTCCTCCTCTCAGCAAACAATAGTCACTCTGTTGCATAAACAACTGGAGATCTCTGAACGTGACATATAAAAAAAACTCACATTTTTAAATGGTGGTTTCATACAATTACATTATTTACTTGCTTTTAAATTCTCTATGGTTTGTGAAAGGTGGATTTGATGAAACCATCAGTATTCAGGACAGCAGACAGGCATGCAGCTGTGTTTTTCTGTGGGAGCAATTTTGTACAATGCATTTGATGAATTTTAACAAGACTTTCAGCAAACAGAACGAACATCTTTTGTTCGCTTATAATACAAAAGACACCAGAGAAGGTCATGTGAATGTTGCTTGTCAGAAAAAGATGTGGTTAATGTCTGTGAATGGTGTTATGGTCACAGATTTTTGGCCAGTGTGTATGGCTAGTGATTAAAAAATTAGATTAGTGAATTGCAAACCCAAGAAAAATGTGACACCCGAGGACCAGTGAGTAGCTCACTTTGGTCACATGTCCGGAAAGCATCTCAGACAAAATGGGTTTTCAGTTCATTACTCAGTGAATTGCTTACCAGGTCGGAGCATCTGCTTGATTTAACTGGTGAGTGATTGCTTTACATGTACATATTGGCTGTATTGAAGCCTTGAGCTTTCTTTTTCTGAACTTTCTGAACACGAGAAAGAGAGGTGTAATTTAGGAAGACAGAGTAGGAAGTGTTGCCCCATGTTTATCATTATGCAAAAAGGGGCATATGGAAGAGAAGCAAAACATGTTTTATAAATTGTGGTTCAAGAATGTTGTTGAAGAAATGGTTCACCCGAAAAAAATAGTCATGTTTAGGGATTCAGAATGTAGATGAGTTTGTTTCTCTAACAGATCTGCAGTAAGAGGGTGCTGTCAGAATGAGAAAAACATCTTAATCATTAACCAGTAATCCAGATGACTCCAGATCAGTTAACACCTTGTGAAGCACAAAGCTGCAGGTTTTTAAATAAAAATCCAAGATGAATCTATTCTGAAACAAGAGAGAGACGTGCATAGATGAAGCACTATAGGGAAAAGTAAAAGGACAGCAGGAGATTGACTTTTTCACTGGAAGCATTATTATGGATTTCGAATATTTTGGCCAGAAGCAACAGTTTGAAGTTAAAACACCTTTAATGATGGATTTGTTTCTTTTAAGCATGCAGCTTTTTAATTGACTGACTGGTGTCGTGTGGATTACCTGTGGATTTAACTCTCATTCTGACGACACACATTCAGTGCAGAGGATTTAGTGGTTAGCAACTGATGCAATGCTAAATTTCTTCAATTCTGTTCCTGTGAAGAAACAACTCTCTACATCAGTTTCAATGGCTGAACTATTCCTTTAAGATGCATTTTGGAAAGTGGATGGTATGGCCCATAAATCAATTGCAAAGCCATTCCACCCATATATTAGAAGACTGCCCTGTTCTCTATAAAGAAATGAAAAAAACAAACAAACAAAAAAAACAATCACTTGCATATGGAAAGGTGCACATCCCTCAAAAAGCCCAGTGGGACAATACCACATCAGATTCTCTACACTGAGGACATTTATATTCATAAACATCTGGTGTGTATTAAGGAACAATTAAATAAAGGTGAAAATTTGCATTTGTGGATGAAAAGTGTGTTATGAGAATCAGGGGACTGAAACATAAAATGAAACTTAGAAATTGATCATTTTTTATTCTGAAGACATTAAGATGCAGAGCTCCCAACTGCTATGACATTGAGTCTCTATAATAAAAGATAAAGTTCCAATTTTCTGGAGCGAGTAATGAGTTTGACTAATTCAACAATTATCTTTAAATGTAAGGGGTAATGTTGAGGTTAATTACTCAATGATTTATTTACTGCTGAAAACAAAAACATGTGTACTCATGTGAAATAACGTCATGTGTTAAATGACAAAAATAACTTCAAGTGTTTACATTTAACCCAACGTTACTAAAAATGACTACAATATAAAGTGGGTGCAAATATGAAAATAAACTTTTCAGACATTTCAAAATATCAAACTTAACATTAAGGATCAAAGTTGTTGTGTACAGTGTTAGGTATACTGTATTTATGTGTGTGTGTGTGTGTGTATATATATATATATATATATATATATATATATTTTTTTTTTTTTTTTTAAATATAAAAAAAAAATAATA
>JAUMHG010000041.1:12076323-12087203 GCA_032359395.1 Enteromius anoplus | reverse complement strand
CCTCTTTGACCTTAAATATTCACTTGGAGACCCCTAAGATAAGTTCATTTATCAATGTCTTAACAACACAACACACAAAAAATATATTTTTAGAGTATAAGTGTTTTGTTTTGATTTTAAAATAATGTATTCATTTTAATTTTACATTTATTTCATTAATAATAGATTGCAGTTCCTTCATTAACCCCATTTTGGGAACCCCTGGTGTAATGTAATGTTTAATGCATTTGTGACCTGTGCATGCTGGCAAAACCAATCACAATGAGCAAATTTTTATTTTTTTTATTTTCACATTCTACATTTTGTGTGAATACTTAACTGCTGTTATTCTGTTTATAAGTGTATATTTAACAGGATTTTTATTTTTATTTTTTTTATTTTTTTTACATCAATATGGTACACAATAATTTAGAAGAAGTGCTTTCAAACAATTAACTGTGATTTTAAAAATATTTACATGTATTCACATAAATATATGTATGTTTCTGTAATTTTATTTAATATATGAACAACATATTTTTCTTAAATATATACATGCATGTGTGTGTATATTTAAACATACATAATAAAAATACACAGTACATACATACAGTATATCATGTAAACAAAAAACTTTATTTTGAATATGATTAATCACGATTAATCATTTGACAGCACTATAAATTAAAAGTAAAAAAAAGTTATCAGAATGCATATTTAAATTAATTATTAAATTAAATACAATTTATAACTAGTAATGGACAAAAAAATCAAGTTATCTACCCAGCACTGTATATAGGCTACCTATAGGGTACACAAACAGGAAATCCAATCATTTATGGTTGTACTTTCTCTAAAATCCATGTGACAAAACATCAAGGGAAACATAAATCATAACTTCAGTGTTGTGGCCTGAGCTCTCAATTTTTTTTTTTTTTTTTTTTTTTTAATGAAACACACTCTATTTCACCGAATAAATCTTGTATGAATCCCAGAAGCACAAATGCTTCATAAATCTCACTTTGTGTGGAAGCTGTCTGAACTATTTGTCAGAAGGACTACCGATAAGAGACAGGTTGGTTTTCAGTGGAATCAAAAGCATGTCTGAGTGTATCTGCTATTTCAGCCAACATGCAGAGAAACACAAAAGTATTGGCAGCATGTTTGGAGAAAAGCGTTCACTGCGTGTGAACTAGGGATTGATTTTCACAGTCAATTATAGCCATTTTTAGCGCAGTTGTAAATGTGTAAAAGAAAGGCCGAAATGTTTCAAAATCACACACACACGCAAAAAATCTACGAGTGGGTATCGACAAGCATCTGTAAAGATCTAACATCCCCTCCTGTTTCCATTCTAGCAAGTGAAATGTCTCACACATACAAAGTAAAGAATGGATTTAATAGCTTTTGTGCAATGTTTTAATTTGATTCATATACAGGAGAGACTGGGGCTAATAGTCAGTCTTTACTACAAAAAGCTATGAAATCTAAATTAATTTCCACCATTATTGTTCACGATAAATTAAGACAGAGGAAGTTGTCACAATAGAACCTGCCACTCTTAGTCAATCAATAAAACAATTATGAGAAACAAAACGGTCTATAAATATTGTAATTAAAAAATTACAACATATACACACTACAAAAGTCAAGTGACACCTGACATTTACAAGAAATGCCCTTGTCTCGAAATCCAATTTAGTCCGCTGCGTGACAACTAGCCTCGGTCTCCCCTTATTCATGCTCATATACATTTCTATACATCATTGCGTTTGCATACCGTATGTATTGCTTCTTTCTGAATACACATAATCCAACCCTCCTGTGAAGAGATGTCAAAACATAATTAGCATTTATTAATTCATTTATATTCTTTGTCAAATAAGCAATGCACCTGTTGCGAGGAATTCAAACTATCCTCTCTCGGCCAAGTCGCTCAACTAGGACAGCACAAAATTAACTAGAAATACAATTTGGAACTTGGAACAAAACAAGAACAGTGGGATGTCGAGACAGTTTATCTCAGCGATTGATACTGCCGCTATTGCAGTGGACCATGAAATTGTCATTTGTTCTGCAAGCGTTGCATCAAATGAAAGTTAAGGGCTACACACTAGCAAAGGTCTAAACTCTGGCAGGGAGAAGACCCCATGGCTAATTATATCCATTCCATACAAATGCTATACCTACTAATACAGTGGCATATCTGTAAAATGGAGTATGAAAATACATTAAGGTCTGTAACGCTGAATGATACTCATTGTGGTTACTAAGAACGGTCATGCAATACCACACATCACACACACTTTGTTAGTGTGTGCATTGTGTCTGTATATGTGCTAAAGAGAAAGCATTAGAGGTAGTAATGTATCCCATTTAAGGGATTACATTTTCACACTGTCTTTTAAAAGTCATGTCTTAAAAAGAATAGTTCAACCAAAAAAATTGAAACTGTTATCGTTCATTCACAATCATATTGGTGCAAATCCACATTATTCTACTTTATGGAACACAAAAAAGAGACATTTTGAAGAATCTACAGGTCATTCTGAATACGTAAAGGTTTTTTAATTGAGCAGGTTTTTGTGAACTGGACCAGCTGGTTCATTTACTGTACTTTGGACTGTTCCACACACAAGTTCGGCGCTATACATAGCGCAATACAGCGCCCAAGCCTTGTGACTAGCAGACAACAGTCAGATTTAGATTTTTTGTGTTGGCAATATCTTAAAGAGCATGGTGGCCAATGACTGTTACATGTGGAATCATACCATTTAACTTTATTCACTATAAATATCACAAACATAACAATTATTAAAATACTTATTTTGCATAATTCTGAAAAAACTAGAACAAAAAACACAACACTGTAGACAGCTCCTATAAAATAAACAGTCAATTTATTGATTATTGTGGCATTAAAAAAATAAATAAAAAAAACAAAAAAGAATAAAAAGAAAACCAAATGTGCCATTTATAATCCATTGTTCCAGATTTCAGTAACCTTATACCAATATTAACTTTAATGTTTTTTTCCAATAAATGTTAAATGGTATATTCAATTTTTTCCAATATAATTTTTAAATGCTAAGCTATTTGCCAAAATAAATTAAAACAAAACACTTAAATTCCAGCATTAATGCATCATCATGGATATTCATTTAGAGACTTATGATAGAGAATAAATTTGCCAGTGCTATTAAAATGGGGAGGATCTTTAGATGATGGCAAAGGTAATCTAAATGTAAAAATAGAAGAGCATGCACAATTAAATAACCAAAACTGGATAATATACAGTGAGGTCAATAAGTATTTGATCACCCTGTGATGTTAAATACGTTTTTGATCACTTGAGTCAAAAAATGTTAATATTTGGTACAGAAGCCTTTGTTAACAATTACAGAGGCCAAATGGTTCCTGTTCTTCACCAGGTTGGCACACACTGCAGGAGGGATTTTGGCCCACTCCTCCATACAGATCTTCTCTAGACCTGTCAGGTTTCAGGGCTGTCGCTGAGCAACATAGAGTTTCAGCTCCCTCCAAAGATTTTCAATTGGATTTAGGTCAGGAGACTGGCTAGGCCACTCCAGAACCTTGATATGCTTCTTACGGAGCCACTCCTTGGTCTTCCTGGCTGTGTGTTTTGGGTCATTGTCATGTTGGAAGACCCTGCCATGACCCATCTTTAATGCTCTGACTGAGGGAAGGAGGTTTTTGCCCAATATGTCACAATACATGGCCCAGTTCATCCCCTCCTTAATACAGTCCAGTCGTTCTGTCCCCTGAGCAGAAAAACACCCCCAGAGCATGATGCTTCCAGCCCCATGCTTCACTGTAGGTATGGTGTTATTGGGATGATACTCATCATTCTTCTTCCTCCAAACACGGCGAATGGAGTTAAGACCATCTGGAGTTAAGTCTCATCTGACCACAGGATTTTCTCCCATAACTCCTCTGGATCATCCAGATGGTCCCTGGCAAACTTCAGACAGGCCTGGACATGGTCGGACTTAAGCAGGGAACCTTCTGTGCGATGCAAGATTTTAAACCATGACGTCTTAGTGTATTACTGATAGTAGCCTTGGAAACGATGGTCCCAGCTCTCTTCACGGCATTGACCAGCTCCTCCCATGTAGTTCTGGGCTGATTCTTCACCATTCTTACTAGCATTATTGATACCCTACGAGGAGAGATCTTCCGTGGGGCCCCAGTCCGAGGGACATTGACAGGCATCATTAGCCTCTTCCATTTTCTGACAATTGCTCCATCAGTTGTTCTTTTTCACCAAGCTGTTTGGCAATTGCCCCGCAGGCCTTTCCAGCTTTGTGAAGGTCTACAATTTTGTCTCATGTGCCTTTTGACAGCTCTTCGGTTTTGCCCATGTTGCTACTTAGACTTTGGCTGATGGAGGGGTGCACAGGTGTCTTTATGACAGCTTACGACCTCAAACAGGTGCTACTAATTTAGAATCATGAGCAGAGTGTAGCTGGACTCTTTAAAAGCTAAATAAAAGGTCTTTGGGGGTCAGAAATCTGTCTGATAAATAAGTGATCAAATACTTATTTATAACAGTAATTCCTAAATAAATTTTTTAAAAAATCATATAATGTGATTTACGGATTTTTCCTTTTAGATTCTGTCTCTCACAGTGGAAATGCACCCATGCTGAAAATTGTAGACCCCTCCATGATTTCTAAGTAAGAGAGCTTGCAAAATCACAGGGTGATTAAATATTTATTGACGTCACTGTATATCCAAAACTGACCAATCCAATTCCATAAAATCTTCTTTTTGAGTTACAAGAATAATAATAAAAATATGTGTTTGAAACAAAATGAAGGTGAGTAAATAATGACAGAATTGTAATTTGTGGGTGAACTATCCCTTTAAAACACACAGGCCCACACACACACATACTTCACGCTCCCCCAGAAAGAGAATATCATGGTCTGTGATTTCAGTAAGGAGCACAACAGCGAAAAACACAGCGACGCCATAGATAGTGAGAGACGTTCAGAGACGGCGGAGTCAGTTTCTGCTCAGGAGGAGAGAAAATGGCAGACAACAAATAAAAGAGAGAAGTCGAGGAGGCGTATTATCAATATCCCGCCCTTCATGCAGCCCGCACTAAAGCAGAGAATGAGGAAGCCAGAGAGAAGCAGTCAGCGTTTAGGAAAGCCACTCGGCCCAGCGCTACACATGACAGTGCCCACCATAACGCCACAGTGCTCACTCAGAGGGGTGTCAGTGCTGTACTGTGCAATGCCACAAGTTAAAGAAATAAAAATTAGGGCTGTCAATTTACATAACGCAAGTAAAGAAACAAAATTAATGCCCTTAAGTTGCGTCTAATTTGCTAACAAATATTTGTTTTATTTGAATCTTGAAATGATTTAATTGATACACTTACAAACAGGACTGAAACAATCTAGATGGTTCTTGATACTACAATGCACTGAGAACCGTTTCTGTTTTGAAATGTTAAACTCAAAATGTAAACCACTCACTGACTTAACTGATAGTAACTTCATAGTAAGAGCATTTTAACTGAACCAAGAATTTGACTTGCTTTCATAGCTATTAAAGGGTGACTCCACCTCAAAGTAAAACTTTTATTATTAATCACTTACCCCCACATCATTCCAAAACAATTTAACGTATTTTGAAAAAAAAAACCCAGAAAGGATGAAAGACATGGTCAAAATAGTCCATCTGCCATCAGTGGTTCAATTGGAATTGTATGAAGCAAAGAGAATACTTTTTTGTATGCAAAAAGTAGAAAAATAATGACTTTTTTCAATAATTAATCTCTCCGTAGAGCCATTTTGGAGAGTATCAGCAGCGTACACTCTTCTGTGTCAGCTGTGCCACATGGATACACTGTTTTCCATTCGAGTACAAATACACATAAAAAACATATCTTTATGTTGCAGCTGACACAAAACAGCGTACGCATTTTGCGTTTAGCGAAACTTTCCAAAATGACGCTACGGCAGCAGTTCTCAATCCCAGTCCTCGTGCCCCATCGCTCTGCGTATGTCTCTCTTTGTTAACACACCTGATTCAGATAATCAGTTCTTTAGAGGAGAGCCCCGTGCATGAACTGTGTTCTGATGGACATGATCGCAACACAGTGTTCATTGCTCCCTACTCCCTGAGCAGGGGAAATCTGTTTACTTCATTTTTGAACATTAATTCACAGATTTTCACAGTAAATAAACGGATACGATTCAAATCAGGGTTGGGCGATGTCGACCATTTTGGCACTGTACGATGTCTAATGTGAAACATCGCGATGGACGATGGCATCATCGTCGTAGGCGGCGGTTGTTGAGGGAGTTGTTTAGTTGTAACTAAAACAACAAGCCCCGCCCCACGACTGACAAAAATAACAGTGTTCGCGGGAGCAGGTAAGAGATGATCGAGTAAAGGAATAATCGCGCGTGAGTGCTTGAATCGCATACGGATGACATAATCAAGTGAGCGCAGCGGTTTGAAATGAGGTCGCGGGCCCCGTTTCTTCGCATGAACATCTGTTTTCCTCTCGTGGAAATGATTTACCGCGCTCGCCAGCATCAGTGGTGCGCTCGCTTAATAATGGCATAGATTTGCCGCCATAGATTAAGTGTATTTATCGCGAGCTGGTTGCGGCTGCTGAGGCGGGGCGGAGGATCGCCATGCCGGCTCAACATCGTATTGTCTGTCGGCCATCGGCGATGGACGATGACATCGTCTATTGACCCAACCCTAATTCAAATGATGTCTTGCACACTTAAACGCGCTTATGAATGTATAAGTTCGCTTCAAACTCATGATGCCGGAACATCCAGTGGTGTAACCTTCACAGGCACATACGTTCAAATACAACAAACTTTTGCGACATACAGTAAGAAACATACACAATGTGCAGAACGGTAGGACGTGAAGACTGGGATTGAGAATCACTGCGCTGCGGTGACATGGAGAAATGTATTTTTTTTTTTAAAAGTCATTGTTTTTATTTTTTTTGCGTACAAAAAGTATTCTCTTCACTTTCTAAAAATTCAGATTGAACCACTGATGGCAGATGGACTAGCTTGACGATGCCTTTCATACAATTCTGGACTTTGACAGTGTTCATTACATGGCAGTCAATGGGACGGTCACAAGCCTCCCAGTTCTCATTCAAAATCTCTTAAACTGTGTTCCGAAAATTAACGAAGCTATTACGGTTTGGGAACAACATGGGGGTAAGTGATTAATAACAACATTTTTATTGTGGGGCGGAGTAACCCTTTATATACAAACTGGAAATATAATTGGTTTATATATACCAAAAAATATACCAAAATATATAAATACCAAAAATATACCAAAAATAGTTTTTTTTAAATAAAAAGAACATTAAAATATGCAAAAAATGCATGTAAATAAATAAATAACTGATTGCATTTTGTGTTGTAAATGCAAATTTACATGTAGGTGACATTTAATAGGAGCTGAGTCATAGTTTCAACTTCTTTCTTAGCAAACATTGATAAGGGATGAAATAAATGTAATTTATTTGATTTAAAAAGAACTAATTGACAGCCCTAGAAATAAAAAGAAAAAGAAATAAAGTGACGAGACACAAAGCTGAACGCCAGCAGGCATCCTGGCCAATCCAGAGAAAGAGAAATTGCAATGAAGAAGAGGTCATTTTTGGTTAGTGCAGCATTTAGGATCCCTTACTGAGCTGCGTACAGCATTTGACATATACTGACCTGGACTTGAGACAGCACTAGTTGTTGTGGGTTCAATAATTGCTACAGGAAAAGAAGGGGAGAGGGAAAAAAGGACATTTATATATTATTAACATAATGAAGACCCAAAAGAAGGGAAAAGAGAACAAAAACATGTAAAGACTGGAAAAAAGAGTGAATTTTTTGCCTCAGTGGTCAACGGTTAATAAAAGGGCCCTCCACGGCACAAAATAAAACAAATTCCTGCTGAGCTTGATCATCTTGATCAAAATGTAATGTTCAGTCGGGTTTTGTTTGGTTTTTATGTTCAGAGGGTTTTCAATGGAGTCGGTTTTAAATCATATTATGATCGCTGATCTTTGATACTCCAAATTAGAAGCTTCTAAGCATCACTCAATTCAACGGACCGGAATGAAGCTCAGCTCAATTAACACATGAAATTAAATTTGCACCTAGCAGACAGTCATTTAATCATGACGATGTAATATAGTTTTCATATTATTAATAGATATCATACTCTCTCAATTGCCCCAGCTCCCTTTTTGGGAAATGTTAAAAGCAGGACTTTAATGTCAATCCATTTTTAATCTCATATAGGCTCAATATTTTCCAGTGAGTTACTTAACTGATGGTAATTAAAACTTAACTGGGGGATACGTCTAGATCTGGGGAAGATAAACTGGAACTTGAACGTCTTGAATTTTCCATTTGCTGATACATACACACAAAAGAGTAAAATAGAGAAAAATGGAAAATGAACCCAACGGCCAAAGCAAAAGTACATGGACACTTGAAAAAAAGGTCAGGCTGGCATTGCATTAGATACAAAATATTAAACCAAGTGGCATCTGCAAACAAAAGTGGCTGACCTCATTTTTTCTAGCAATTACTGGTAACTATCTGGTTTCAAGGTCATTTTTAGTAGACGTATGTAAGCATAAATAATACATAAACCTCATATAATAATAAATTCTATTGTTAAAATATGCCATTTACTCCACTTTCCTTCAACAATGCACTACATGCAGCTTTGATATTCATATGTTTTCTATTGAACCAAGAGGTCAGTAAATCTGTTTAGATGCTCCGTTAGGTGAACTTGCTGATCAGAGCTCAGAGTTCACCAAACTTGAACTTTGGCACACATGTAAAGGTGAAACTGCCTGCTCGTTTGTGTTTCCAGTCTCGCACATTCACATGAAAGTGAACGAAACAAATTCTAGGGTGATGGGGCAGTTCCATCAAACATGACATTTTTGTCAATGCTTTACTCATACTCATGTTACTGTATAACTTCTTTCTTTTCTTCTGCACAATACAAAAGAAGAATGTTGATAACCAAACTATTCTGACCAATTTGAAATTGTATAGAGAAAGGAAACACAAATCACATTTCTCAAAATGCATCTCCTTTTATTCTGCAAAGAAAGTCATATAGGTTTGGAATAACATAAGGGTGAATAAATGACAGAATTTTCATTTTTTGGAACACAAAAGATGGTATTTATCTCTCTCTTTTTTTCATGCATGTAATAAAAGTCACCGGGGTCCAATGTTATTTTCACAGTGTTCTTTAAAATCAGTTCTTTTGTATTGTACAAAGGTAAGGAATACATCAAAGTTTTGGAACAACGAATAAATGATGAAACAAGTGGCATTTTTATAAAATAATATCTCTTTATATCACTCATTATATCATCTATTATCCATCATTTATTTCTTTCAAAGAAAATGTAGATTTACTTCTGCCCAGCTTCATCAAATTTCATAAGCCTGTATTAATTAAATCTCATGAAAAACATATAACTTTGAAAACGGTGGTTTCGTGACAGACGCTGGGGGAAAAAGGGACTCTGGCCCCAATCAAACCGTCTGGACATGTGTCAAAAGTATGATTCTTCCCTTTTAAAATCCGTTGTGACAGTAGAGATGAACTGAACACAGAAAAAAGTCAGGATCTGTGTTTTTTTCTTTTATGGTTAGATCAACATTACAGTGACTCAGTACAGTAAGAGTGACTTTGTGATTAAGGGGTGTAATGACCTCAACAGAGGCTTCTCTCTGGTAAGCCCTTTCCTAAATTGAGAGCCATGGAGTTGAAATCACAGCGCCTAGAGACAGTTCACATCATTACTGTTCGCAGGTTCAGGGGTACGGCTGAGACAGTGTGTGTGTGTGTGTGTGAAGCCAAAACACGGACGATGTGTGTTGCAGCTTTCAGTTGCCGCTCATGCTAAACGCACAGGCATGCAACCTGGAGCAATCATCACCACTGACAGCGCTGCACGCTTTGGGAGTAAACTGACATTTCTCTGTAAACCAGAGAAACAGTATAAAAGCATATTTAGCATAGGAGGCAAAAGCTGAATTTTCGTTAAAAGATTTCATAAAGATTGAAAATAATAATAATAATAATACTATTAATAATATGGGTACTTTTGTAGAATTTCCGAAATCAAACAACCTTTCACTAGTTTATCTACTTTGTTTCATGTTCAACATACACATATGGAAAATTTAGTAATTTGATTTTTCCCTTTCATGAATGTTATTTACACCACATCTCAAATCGCTATTTATTCTGTATTGGGAATTTCATTTTAAATATTTTTGCTATTTAGACTAAAATGTTGTCTTTCCTACATAATGTACACACAATTACAATGATTGTATGCATTCATTTAAACATAACTGCATTATCAAGTAGTTATTATGTATTGGAAATTGCTTTTACATTTTTTTTTCTTTTTCATTTAGACAAGAATGAATGGATGGATATTTTTGCGAAGAAATGTCTTGCTAAAATTAATTTCATAGCTAGCATTTTATGTTTCCTACACACATACAATTAGAATCATTTTATGCATATTTTGAAAGGAACTCAAGCATTCTTGTTACTGTCTCCTTGTTACAGTAAAACAAGCACATTCATTTTGTAAAAATTCTTATACATCAATTTAACACATATTTAAATGGTTTATGATTACTTCATGGTTTTGTTATAATATCATTGTTATATTTATGTTGAATATTTCGTTTTTCATGTTTTAATTAAACTCACACATAAAAACTGTTTCCAAGATGGTTTAACTGACTTTAATGCAAGCATTAAAGGTGCCATAGAATGCTTTGAGAGAATATTTTAAATTGTTCTCTGATATGTACATAGAAGGTATGTAG
>JAUMHG010000041.1:12058117-12074108 GCA_032359395.1 Enteromius anoplus | reverse complement strand
ATATATGATTGATGGGGAAATAAGAACAGGATCAGGAGGGCTGGCTCAACGGCAAGATGAATGCATGAGTTTCCCAGCCTGGAGAAAAACGATATTCATGAGAATAAATTGACATCGTATCTTCTGTTCTAGTTCACCTTCCATTTCATCCCTTCTTTTATGCCTCCACCCCATGACTCAGACAGGGTCACAGTATGGTAACCACGACAACAACATCCGGCACAACTCAGTAAGAGCGGTAAAGAAAAACCAGGACAAGAAGAAACGGCGAGATATGAAAAGATGACATTGAGGTTATGATTGATAGGCATGGCAAATGAACAAGGCTTCCATTAGCTGGTGGCTACAGAAGATGTGGAGGCTTTATCAAGGGAGGCTGAAAGCTTCTTCGGGTTATGAGTGTTTCTAGTCTGTTTTAGTCGTACTCCAATGACAGGTTGGAGGAGATTATTCTGCAAAGCCTACGCTGTGCTACAAGCAAAAATGAGGGGGGGAAAGATAGCTTGGATTACAGAGCAGACGAAATCTGCCAATTAAGGACAACAAAATCTTTGCTCTTCAGCGTTGCGCCTTAGAGTCAGGACAGCAAAATGTAGAAAAAAGATTTGCAGAAAATCTCAAACACGCCAGATATGGAAAACAGCAGGTTTGCAATGTACCTTGCCACAACGTGCGAGATGCATTTACTTCCTCACACACACAAATGTGTTTATGCTATGTAAAACATAAAAAGAGAAAGCTAGGGTGTTAACGGTTTTACATTTCACAGTTTCTACAAAAAAATATGCTGCAATTCACGATATGCATAATGTGAAAATCTTCACATGTACATTATGTAGATCAATGATCTGAAAGCAAAGCGAATTCAAAGTTATGTATCGGTTATGTATCTAGATTAACCCTCACGGATGAAAATTAAAGGACATGATGGCCCCCTTTACACTTGGAGCTTACATCAGGGTTTGCGCAAACCAAAAAAAACCCATCGTTCATCAAATTTGTCAAACACGGATAATTCAAAACGCTCACAGATTAAAATAAGCCATTTGGTCTATTGCGTTTGGCTGCTTTTGAAACATTCCCACAGTAAAGGATGCTAATAGGGATTAGAAGTGAAGAAAAGGGAGGAAAATAAAGTTTTAAAGCGCCCACGCGAAAACAGACTGGTAGAGAGACGAGAGTGCGGATTTGAAGAGAGAAATGAGGGATTTCAAGTGTAGTGCAGTGGAACAATTCACGGGATATTGTTCATTAAATTGGGTGACCAGATCTTAAAACCACAGTGTAAAACAGAATAAAAAAGACAGCAAACCACAATACCAAGCTTGTGCCAGCAACTTGTGCCGCTCTTGAAATAAGAACTACTAAAAACAACCTCAAACCATATTTAAACGTGGTTTCTGTGATCCGATCACAATTTGCCCTGGTATTAGATGCAATCCGATTGTGATCCGATCACTGAAAATGCATTTTAATGCCAGGTGCAAAAAGGGCCAAAAGTCCAATCAAATGTGATGACAGTGAGTAATGGAGAAAGAGTCACGTAAATGTCAAGATCCTCTAATTCATACTACATTTGCAACGCATCACCCATTTTTCTCAACACAACATTAAAACATCCATTTGTTAAATTCATCACCTCTGCCCAACGCCTGCAGAATTTCGTCTTCAAAAAGAGCCTGTTCAGTGAACTGGTGTTCACAGACAATGGTCAGGAAGGTTTTAGAAATGAAACAAAGGAGACTAACTGCCAGACAGTTGTTACCACACAAAACCGTTTGTCACGTTTGGGAATGTGTGCTTGCTGAATCTAATGAAATACAGTAAAAATACTCTACAATATTGTGAAGAAATCTGTGGTTGTTATTTTCGTTATAGTCAAGAACTAGTAGTGCTAAACCCATTCTTGAGAGTTATATATCTTTCACACTAATGAATTCCCACTGAGCCGTTGAGGAAAACAAAGACCGATTGAGTGTGTTGCTTTGACTTGCATTTTTTATCTGAATCTGTCTTTTGAATATTGCAACCAAGGCCATTAGCTATTTTGAGGTCATTTGGCAATTGGTAAGGCTTAAATAATGCACTTTTAAACATGTGGTTCGATCACTGAGTGTATCTGACTGTAACGTCATTAGCAGAGTTCATGCCAACGCCAACGTTTCATCAAAGTGCACTTTTTCTTAATGAAAATTTAATCTCTTAAGCATAATGTCAGTTAACATTCTAATTCTGCTGTTAAGAATTACATTCAAAAATGCACTTTATGTGAAGCATAAAACAATGAGAAATAAAATATTCAGGCCAGTGAGGACCTAATGGAGTTTAGACTTGTGTGCCAGCTCTCTTTTATTGGTAATACTGGCCCAGTGTAGATAATAAAAACAATAAAAACGCCTGTTTTGAGGGTTCATTTTGGGCAAAGCCTACCAGTAAGGGGAAAATTCGGTCAATATTCACCCATTCTCATATTGTTTCAAAAAATTTTATATTCAGAAGCATGTTTAAGTGCATACAAGGAACGTTAGTGGGGTCCAAAACAACATTGGATTCAACACTAGAGTTGGATGCTTTATACTTTTTTGTGTTCCACAGAATAAAGAAATGCATACAGGTTTGAAACAACATGAGGTGAATAAATGATGACCAAATTTTTGGTTTTGGGCAAACTTGAGGTGAAAAAAATGTCAAATTGCCCTTTTGTCCAAAAACACCAAATCTTGACATTCAGGTGCAGAATAATGGCCTTTACCCCCGTTTACATTCACCTTGTCACAGAAGACCTTTGATAGAAGCTCATGCCTTAAAAGAGCATTTCACTATGCTAAATACCCTTTGTAGACGCCAAAAGCACTCAATCACTTTGATGTTGGCAGGCATACTGTACACAAAATGACCCAGGTTGGTTCCTTAGGGGGGGGGAGTACTTAATTCTGCGTCTGGGGATACTTTATGTCTGGGATGAAGAGTCTACAAAACAAACGTGTGGGAATAATCTAAGAAACACTTTCAATCAATACAAGGTATAAAATATGAGGGCAGAAATCATACGCCGGGTTAAAAATAGAGCGAAATGATAGGTTTCTCCATGCTGAGGGGAAAATCAAACACTGCACTTTGATTAGTACTCCACACCTTGTCTCTGAGGTTGAGGTCCTCCATTAAATATTAATGTGTCCCTGAATCCACCTTTGCTTCATCGATACGTATTGACCAATATTATAACAGCAATTTAGTCCCAGGCAACGATGACCAGCTCTTGCATTTGCAATCTCTACAGATGTGGAAATGTGTGTCTTGTGGAGAAAAATTGCTTGCCATTTCTCATTAGGAGCACAGTAGGGTAGGTTTCCTTTTCATTAGTGATGAGGAAAATAAGAGGTACGAAGGAACTCTGGTGGGAGGAGAAGATGCAGCTTTCTGGTCTATTCTGGGTTTCTCGCATCACAGACTGTCGGTCTTCAGTAGAACGTGAAAGATACTGGAATTTTTCATCTCAGCTGGGCCTTTGATATGCTTCATTTAAAAGCAGGGGACTTAACTTTTCCATCTGCCACTTTTAAGACTATCACTATTTTGTTTTTTGTTCTTGATGTTGTTTTTGTGTTTTCATTTGTTTATCTTGTTAGCCCACTTACTTTTATTATTGACTCAGCGGCCAGTGAATCAGAAAAACGAAGTGCTTCAAACAGACTGCTCAAAGAAATTGCATCTCATTTTAAGAGCTCTTTGAAAACGCTTCACAGAAAACTTCAGGCTCCAAAACAATGACCTATTTGAGTAGCATCTTCTCTCATTTCCTCTTCAACATATGCATTGAAGATGGAGGAAAACACTGCATTTTCTCTGAGGAGCTCGGAGACGACTGTAACAGCATGTGAGCAAAGCAATGCAACTAGCAGCACAACAAGAGTTAGCCAGGGGAGAGTAATGCTTGTTACTTACGAATCAGAGGCACACTGGCGTTGGCTGTTCCCAACCTGTTGACAGCCACACAGGTGTAGTTGCCATAGCGATCCTGTGTCATGTTCTTCACTGTGAGAACTGATCTGGAGCTGAGGTTCTTGATGTCTATTCCTTGGCCCATGTTAATCCTGAAAATAGGACCATGAGTTGACATGACACGTCAAGCGGTGACACCTACTGCAGTATGGCATTCTATAAATCCATCAATCAAAACATATTCTTAGCAGCACTTCTCATTTATACATGCAGGGAGGCTACATGGAATACTACTTAAAAAATTGGTCACACTAATGACATAAACTGGAAAAAAAAAAAATGATTGAAAGGTGAAAAACACAAAATATTTTTTAAGTGTCAGAATATTGTTTACCATTTTTAAGATTTATGACAGAATTGGAAAAATAATGTTTTAAACTAACACAAAATATTCAACCCTGATAATAAAAATAAATGTTTTTTGAGCACCGGATAACATATTTGTAAGATTTTTGAAGGATTATGTGACACTAAAGGCCAGAGTAATGAAAAGTCAGCTTTGCAGCTAGAATAAATTGTATTTTAAAGTAGAAAATTATTATTATTAAACATTTTGAATTGTAACATTAACATTTTCTACTGTTTTTATTGTGTTATTAATAAAAAAGAACAGAAGTGTATATTTTCATATATAAAATGATGAATTAAACAAATTACATTTTTTTAATTATATATGCCAAGATATAAACAATTTGCCTATTCTCATTTGTTTAATTTGATAATTTCTACTTTTTTTACTTATTATGTATTTTACTTATTTTTTACTGCTTTTTGTGTTGGTCAAAACTATTTAAGTATTTGACTAAACTATTATTATTTCTGATCTTTTTTGAAAGGTACATACCCACTTTACTACAGAATTGATGATCAGTGTTTCAGCAACACCTCCTTTTATTAAGCTAAATAACTTATAAGTTGATTATTCCAAAATGAATATTTTCTCCCAGTCTGGCACCCCAAACATAAAGACAATAAAGTCTGAACATAAGGGTTAAACGTGAATAATTCCTGCAAAATAAAAGGAATTATCACCAAATAAATGATTCAAAGATATGTATGGATATTATAACATTAATATTGTTCCTCTGAGGTGTCACACAGTTATGGAGTATGATAACAAACTGATTTCTTTCCTCATCTAAGAACGGTACATAATAATGTTTTGGACACATATTAATGTTTCTTACACCAAAAGATGGCAGGTAGATATATGGTAGTATGTGAGTTATGAAGCAAAATGTAAAAAATAACAATTGTCCCTGGTCCTGAGGGAATAGCCAAAGGGAAGATCAGAAGCAGAAAAATTTGCACATGGCTTGTAGCTTTGTCAAGGTCTAAAGTTCAGCTCAGTTGCTCGAGAGTCCTGACTTTGGGTCATCCGCGTTACTCTCACAGGTAAAGCGATGTGCTGACCTTTTGTCCCCTTACTCTCAAGTAGCTTGTCTCCTGCTGACACTTGCTTAAATAAGAACAAAAACTTTTCTTAAAACAAAAGACCACTGCTACCACTGTATCAGAGTGTTACAGTCCATTATACACAAGGATATTTAAATAATCTATTCAGAATCACCATACTTATACATTATAACATTATGTTCAGACTACTGGAAAAAAGAACAATGTTTTTGAGAGTCACAATTTAATGAGGACTTTGCATTGCAAAATGATCTAATTTAGGGACCCAGCTATCTTTAGATGTACAAAAATATAGTTCATAATATACATGGTAATACTTTTTTATGATTCTGCATTATTCCTGTCCGTTTCTTCAATATTACTCTAACTGTTTCTCTTTTACTATTTTATTCTGCTGTTTGTTCGACACTGAGCTGGTACATTTGTTTTACAAATACAGTAAAACAAGACAGTTTAGCAACAATGCTCAATGTAAAGCCTTAGATTAAGCAGAGTACAGACCCAATGCCAATAAGCCTCCTTTGCAATTTGAATAAATTGAGTGAAGCCTATAATTACAATTAGCACAGTGTGAACTGCTGATTCAGATCGTACTCAGCAAGAGTGGGTAAATGACGGGTAATGGGGTAATTTGGTATTTAAATTCAAGAACCACCACTTGAGTCAATGCTGATTGGTGCGAAGACTTGGAATGCTCTTTACTAGTGATGAGGTTATACAAACATACAATTAAAATGCAGGGTTAAAATAGTAAGACAGATCCTCCTAACATACACAGGTATGTATGTATGTATTTCAACTTTGATAAAACTGTATAAAATTGGTGCATTTAGAAGTCGATTTTAGAAACCTCTGATTTGTTTTCTTGTTTGATCACTTTCCATAACATTTCAGTAATTTGGCCGTTTTGAAACATAATCAAATGTTGTTAAGAGTTTTGTTTTTTAAACCTACAGTACACAGTGGTTTATTCTAGAGCTAGGAATATGTCAGGGAGCGCTGTCAGCCTCTCTATTTTTAGTTTTTATAAAACTTTTTTAGATTTTACAAGTACTTCAGGGTTTATTTTAATTCAATTCTGAATATCTCCCAACTGATGTAGTTAAAGAAGGTTTGGTCTTGGAAATGCAGAAACCTAAAAATGAAATATATGCATCTAGAAAGAAATACTGGTTCACAGTCATAAATAAATATTTGCCGAAAACCAAAAAAAACAAAACATTCCCAGAACGGGGTCGAAACGTTGTGAAAAAATTGGAACAGCTAGCAGTGAGCCAGTGTTTTTTTATTGTGTTGACAGTGATGAATATTTGCATATTGGCATCCTTTCTTGCATTCATTTGCATATTGAATTGGGATTGGTCTTATCTCTCTTACATCTACTTAACCATCTGTAGCCAACTTTACGTTGCAAAGAGTGAAAGCCACATTATGTGCTGATACTTGTACACAACTGACAGAAAACTAGAAGCGTACTGAGTGCCGTGACAACGGCAGAGTTAAAGATGGATCTGATTTGACATTTCATTTCCACACAACCGAAGCAGCCCTAAAACTACTCCTTGTCTTGCAAACACTAGTCTTTCCTTCTAGAACGTCACTATTTTAGCACTTTGTTAGGATACTAAAAATGAATTTCGCCCCTCCCTCAAAAAACATAATGGCCCAGTTCCACAGACAGGGCTTAGCCTTAGCCAGGATTAGGCCATAGTTCAATTAGGACATTTAATTATTTTTTTAATATACATTACTGGCATGCATCTTAAGACAAAACAAAGGCACAACATGTTTTAAGATCAGTCAGTGCAGGTTTCTTTTAGTTGAAACAGCTCAGATTTACATTTTAGTCTAGTACTAGGGTTAAGCCTTGTCTGTGAAACCGGGGGAATTTGTTTAAACCGATGCTTAAAATAATACATAATCAATTAGGACATGTTTTTGTGCTATTAGTATTACTCAAATTGTACAGTTTGCTTCAGAGCTCTTTTACAAAGTATTGCTGCCAGAAGTGTATGACTTTAATTAAAAGTTAAAAATGACGGTTAAGTTGCAAAAGTGATTTTCATGAGCTTAAGCTGTGCCAAGAGTCACTATCTTTCAAAATTAAGACTCTTTAATAAGACACTTTGTAATATTTGATAAGCCGCAGATCCATAGCTATTAAACTAACACTACTAAAGACTGTAATACAGCTTTAGATCAACGTTCAGTGATTAAACCTCAGGCGAAATTCTCAAAAACTGCTGTACAGTTTGATTGTACTGTAATTATTCAGTGGATTCAACAAAGGCAGGGACTGCAAATGAATACTGATCAAAATACAGCATTTTTTTTTTTTACATAAGCACACTTGCCACAAAACGCAACCTCGACAGACATTAACCTTCTCTGTGGTGAGCATTCTGAATCACAAATAAACTCACTTAACATGCATAATGTATGATAAATGATCACTGTACAGCTAATCTAATGAAATGAAGGCTTTTACCATTCATCATTCGTGGTTTTACCTTTTCTCTCCCTTGTACCACTCAAAGACCGGAGAGGGGACAGCTGCTGCCTCACATCTCAGCAGGGCAATCTGACCGGGTCGGACCCCGTTACTTTTCATCTCATGGATTGCTGGAGGAACTACAGAAAGAAAATAAAAACCAACGTGATTTAGCGAAAGAGTGAAGCAAGCAAACTCAACTGAACTAACCCTCCGAGTCAGTCAGAGAGGGAAAATGCTTCTGAAACGCAACGATTTCATTTACAGTCGTGTGAATGAGGCAGAAATGAATTAGCAACCAGATTCAGAGTGGTCAACATGTGTAAATCTTATGGGTGCAGTGCTAAGAAATACCATTCGTCCCAAGGGTTGGAGAAATGAAATGAAATGAACTGCTCAGTGATAAATTGTTTAATGGCTGTTCAAAGGCTGGGGAGCTGAGGAAGGTTCTCTGAATATGTGCATGTAAAATGAGGGCCCTTTCATGTTAACAAATGCAGTGTAAATCTCTCTAGCGTGGTCAGTTAAGAGCTTTAACTACAGGCTGAATTTTTATTTTCCGTTTTTCGTCAAGAAGCAACAATCCTCTTTCGATAGGGGGGAAAAAGAAATGCTTATCATACATAAATCTTCATTGTATATTATTTCTTATTGTAGGAGTAAAGCTACTAGAATGGCATGCTTTAAAATACAAAATGACATATAGAAAGAAATAACACAGTACTTAATATACACACAAATAAAGCAGGCGTGTACCGCATACTAAGTTGAATACGATATAACAGAAAAAAAATAAAAATCTGAAAATAACTCCCTTCAAGCAGGTGATCCACTTATGTCTTTCTAGCTAGCGTTAAATTACTTGCTATGTCTGAATTTGAGTGGGGGACATTTATATTCCAGGCAACTCGTTCTTTGAAAATCACCTGCAAGTTATTGAGGTCTGTGTTCAGACTATTTTTTCCTGATTGAATTTTTGACATTCTCTTCTATAACCCTAGTGTTGAAGGTATGAAGTTCTCCAGGCCTTCAATGTAATATGTTTCATGTTATCTGACGGCTGAATAGAAATTTCCACCATTGTGGTGAGAACAGTAACAAGCATTTTTAAGAATGATGGGCTCCATAGTTATGTCACAAAGATGTGTTACAGCATCAACAAATGTGAAGGCATGCTCTTCCTCACATTGTACAAGCAAGTGAACGTTTCTCTCCTTTCTCGGATCAAGAAAACTAGTTTGCAGCATTTGAAATTCAAAGCATCTAACAGTAAGTGTGAGGAAAATCTCAGTGTTTTTCTGAATGTGAAGCAGTATTTGCTAGATGGATTAACATCTGCATGTCAGGTACCAATCACTTCTTCACTGAAGAAATTTCCATGACTCTTTTTACTCCTAGAAATCAAAATGTTTTCCAAGGCTGTGAGAACCGTGCATAAAGAACATGGATATCCATCATTGTAATCGCTGTGTTAAGAAATTTAGTTCTGTGATATTGTGCTGCTCATCATTTCTTCACTGCACAATCTCTTGGGAAGGTGTGAAAATAGCAGTGTGACACATCAACGCAGCTTGAATGCAGAGTTTTGGCATATGTTGGAAGAGAAGTCTGTCTGATCCAGAAAAGTGGCAATGGATGAATCTTCTGCTTTGGCTGGATCATGCATTTACAGTACAGGCATCAACCCATGAAAATGCCTAGGGAGCATTACATAACCTGAGCATCACAGAAGCAGGCTAGCATAAGATTTAAGGATAACATAAAATAAGAGATTAAAGGAACACATTGCTGATGACAAAGGCGAGGACAAATGACAGCCGAGCCTATAATATATGGGTGCAGAAAGGACAAGGCTGAGTGCAGAGAATTTAAAATCAAAGTGAACTGCTTTTTGAAACCCATTTAACTGCAGTAATCTGATGTATGAGTGAAACATGAGAACACAGCAAAAAATATATCAATAATTACGAATTCTTATTTTTTAGGTTACATTTAGGTTACCTTATAACATTGGAAACGTCTCAATTTTATTTAACTTCTGGTCAATATAATGCATCCTTGCTGAATAAAATTATCATTCATTTCCTTTTTAATATAATCCCCCCACTTTAATGCTAATTACCTTTGAAAGCCAGATCATAAGTACCACCAACTTTTTTTTTAACTTTAAAAAAACAAGAAATGCTTATTTAGCACTAAATTAGGACTGGAGTAACAGCTACTGAAAATTCAGATTCAATTTTCATACATTTACCTAGTAAACCAATTACAATATCATAATATTTTCCGAAATGTATTTTTACACTACTTTCATAAAATCAATGCAGCCTTGATAAGCATAAAAAATGTCATTGAAAAGCATTAAAACTAGTGGTGGGCCATTATCGGCGTTAACGTGTTGCGTTAACACGAGACTCTAATATTTCTAAATCGATGTTTTACGTGCATATGGCACATGTGCGCGCTCGAAACGCACCGGGATTCATTGCACAGAATTTGCGCTGAGACACGTGCACGTTGCATGTCAGTGTGTGCTTCCATCTGAAACACGAACTAGATGCACAAAACCTGCATGCTGACAGACTTTGTCACTGACAGTCACGTGCGCTTTGTGTTTGTTTGTCCTGAAGCGGCTGATCTTGGCTGCGGTTTAATGCACTTGCATTTTCAAATGCTTTTAGACGAAACTGATGTGCACACTGTCAGTTATGTTTTCAGAGAAGAACAAAACATCTGATATATCGAAAGAAATCTGTGCATTAGTCTGAATGCAGTCTGTTAAAGCTGTCACTGTCTATGATCTCATCAGTAATAATCAAGTGGCAATTATGCTTATAAAATACAAAATTTGTATACTCAAAGAGCACTTTTTAAGAGTAGCCTGTTTATATAATGAAAAAAAAATGCATTTGATTTAAAATGTAGCCACGTGCAGTAATATTGAATGAGAATGTGATATTCTCCTATTATATGATATTCTAAAATGCATGTTTGAACTGCTTCAGCTGAAAATATCTTGCTCTGACATATCTTAAAATTTTGTAAAAGATGCATCAATATCTTAATCAGCCATGTTTGTGAATATGGGCCATTGTGTTGATAATAATAATCTTATTGAATTGTGAAACCAAGATTCACACAATTACTTTTTTTTATCTATGCCCACCCCTAATTAAAACATATATGAATATAAATTGTTATAAATATATGAAGTAGGCTATATAAATTAAATACATTTTAATGACTACTAAAGTATTCCAAACTTACTATAAGAAATCTACATACAGTATGCATGTATAAAACCTAATGCAAAGGTAAATAAGATTACAGCATAATATGTTTATGCATCGAGATGAAAATGGAATTCAATTATACACAGATCTCCCAGCTGATGATTCAAATAAGTCGAAATATTCTTCATTTACAATCATGCTCTATCACTCTACATCAGGTGTCAAAAGCAATGCAAAATACACATTTAGAACCTGCTGTGAAAAAGACTCTAGCATTTCAAATCAGGTATCAGGTGATATGATAGCGTCCGTATTTGCAGCGCCAAGTTCAGCCTTTAACAGAAAACTGAATTTCTCTAGCCCTGTTTACTTCAAACATTTGCCACACTACCTGACATTTCAGTTGGGATGCAGTCGAAATATTTCACACCTTCTCTGGCCCGTTAATCAGTGTGAGCTTGCTTTAAATGGATTTGGATGCTATCAAATGGCATTGAGAGGCATATAATTCTCTGCATATAGAGCCAACGAGAGAGAATCCAAGGGTGCATTTACTAGAAACATCTATGCGTCTGCTGTATGTGTGTACAGTACATGCTTCAAATCTGCTAGAACACCTCCATATTGGAGGTTAAAGAAGTGGATTTCCTGTTAATTCAGCTTATGTGTTTCGCACATAAAAACAAGAGATTTGAGAGCGGCTGAAATCTGCTGAGGGTGAGATATGGTATGTATTTGTGTGTGTCATTCATCACTGAGATTTGTGCTGTATTGTAAGCTATTGGCATGCCTTGGCAGGCTGCCTAATAGCACAAGAGAAGCTGGCTCTGATATATATCCACACAGCTAACTTCTCCTATCTAACAAACCACTGCATCTGTCCTCACTGAGGGATGATCCAGTTCATTATAAAGCTGCATTAGCAAGAACTACCCAGGGAGGAAAACAAAGCATTAGCCACAACTGCAACCACAACTTTTCACATTAATTAAAATCGTTTGAGCACATATACTGCAGTGATAAAGGGTCCGGAGGGACAGAATTCATACAAGCCATCCAATTTTAAACATCCAAATATACAGTACTTTAAAGCAGAATTGAAATGAATGTATCAGCTTTCCAATAAATGATGTGCAAAGAACTGATGTGCCAAACGGCAAAATTCTCACCTGACTGGTTTTGAATAAAAAATATGTTTTGTGCAGAGCACACACACAACAAAATGTAGTTTATAGTAATGTTAATAAAGCAGATTATTTATCAAGAACTTCATTGGCATCAAATCTTTTTGGATGAAGAATGTTTCAACTGCCAGTACAATGACGACAGGATATTAACTTCTGTGCGAACTATACTCTTAAATATTTGTGTTAGGAGAGCACCTAATGTTATAATAAAATTATAATAAAATCCCTGTTAAACGGTTTCTAAGATTCAATTACATTAGTCGTTTAAGAAGTTCTCATCATAGCAATCAGACATCAGCACAAGCTAATGCAAAATCATGGTGTAAAAACCACGAAAGCCCTACAATCCCAGTCATTTACAGGCTTCATAACAAAAGAGTGCAACTGTAAATCATTGGTGAGTTTCTAAGCTCGTACCAGATGGGAGGGTCTGAAAATAGCAAAGTTGGCATGAAAAATGGATGCTGCGGGGCTTACTGTTTGACAAATTTGCCAGTTGCGGCTTGATCACAAACGCAAATTAAAATGACAAGGCAGAGATTATGTTTTAGAATACCTGTGAACACAGCACCTCGCAAACCGGTGAATACGTCAATATATGCCAAACAAGGTTCCCTAGGGTTCGGTGCCTTTGTGATTCGTCTTTCATGCACAGATTTGACACGTAGAAAAATCCAGGTTGACTAATTCAAAATAAACTGCTATTGAATAATATTTGTATTGTTGGGATAAATCTAGGCATGGTATAACCTGGGAAAAAACTGAATAGGAGCCCCAGTTCAATCAAGTTAAATAGGATTTGCTGTTATTACACTGAAGCCAGAGGTTAGTGGGTTGAACTGAAACTGCAGGCTAATCCAGTTTATAATTGTTCCTCTAAATAAGTGTCATAACATCACAGCAGCAGGTTCGCTGAAGTTGGTGGCGGGTGGATGTACAGAATGACTAACTGGCACATCTCCCAACCAACAATAATTAATTTATCATTTGACGCTTTGGAGGAAGGGATGATTTATACAGTCTTGAACCTTTATCCTCCCAACAAGTATTACATGTTATTTTAATTACAAGATCAATTAATAACCCACCTCTTCAGCCAGAGGCTAAAATGAGTTTTCTTCACAATTAAGGAATGGACTCATCAGTCCATGACTTATCAGCTTACAAACAGAGAGACTGCTTCAATTGCTGTCTCAACCTCATTGTCCTATTCTGTTCGCCAGCACTGGGTTTAGCAGCCAAGATTTATTAATTCATTAAGTTTTCCATTTAAAATTCAAGAATAACATCATGTTCTTTCTCGAACACATCCAATCCTTAACACGCATGCTAAGGAAACACAGGCTTTGTATGTTCCGCAGAGAATATGCACTGTGCAGAAAAGTATCGAGCTGAATGAAATCATTAACCACAGTGTCACAAATCTATGTAAATAGAAAAATTGGCTTTTAACCTATTAGGCCAAGGAATAGGAGCCATATTGTACTGTGCTATGAAGACGGACACTTCTGACAAGCTGCCATTTGTCTGTAAGGCCTTAGAATATCAAAAGGACATAATTCATAGAGTCATTTATGGAAATGCATTACGAACTTCCGTTAGCTTGCGCGTCAGAGGTACACAGTTTGCATTTTTTGGGGGGAGTTTCAAAACGAACATTTACATCAATGCAATATGTGTGTCCAGTTCATGCCAGAACTACACTAAAGATAGACCTTTAGTATTGAGAACTACACAGAAAACAAAAAGTCATTTACGAAATGCACAAAACATGATTACAAAGGAACGGAAAGTGCCAGACTAACTTAACCACTTAACTAAAATAAATAAATGAATAAGTTACAATATGTTTTGAAATTGCCATAAAATCAGAGTCACTTTTCTAACTAAACTTATGTTCCAAATTTGATGTTGATATCACAAAAATGTAGGTTCCTGTAACTTATATTGTTATTTTCTGTCACAGATGTATACATTTTTGTCATAATATTTACATTTTATTGCAAACAAGTCAAACCTTAAGAGTATAGAACCTCAAGACCCTTTAATTGTATGTGTAATGTCCAATTAATTAATACATTTTGTTACCTAACACTTTGAGGATGAGCTTGCTAAACGATTAAAAACCCACATTTTCATTGATAAATTTAGATTTGTTATGCTTTCAAATGATATCCAGTTAAATGTGTGGTGGGAAAAATAGCATTTTCTTGCAAAGCATTAATTTCAACAATCTGTTTTATTCACAACTGCATTTTTGTACAGTATAAGCAGCACATTATAAAGATGAAATGAAAATACTGTAAAACATTTTACTCAATATTTGTGTTTTTATGCTTATTATAGTGTCGTGCCTTTAGCTTAGCAACGTCTCAACAGCAACTCGATTGAAATCAATTGCTGCCTATGTAGGAAGCAGACAGCAAGGCAGTTCAGTAGGTTTTGGGACAGAGGCAATGACATTCATTGATTTCAAAAGCCTATTGTAAGCCCTGGACAACTGTTGAGATTGACTACTTCTGGCTAGTTTTTTTTATGCTAGGGTTTCTATTGACGTAAAATTATACTGAATGGCATACAGAGGCCTCCCCCATATCCTTCTTATCCAATTTTGCAGACAAAGAGGCCCTTTTCATTGCTTTACAACGTTCAGGAATTTTCACAAATCTACATTTGCCATTTGCTAACTGGGAAACCTTCCACAATTTCTGTCACACTTCAAATCATACAGAAATGATGGGTCACTATCGGACTGTGCCAAGTAACGGGGCATTTCTTCTCTGATAAATCTCAATGATCCATAAAAACGCGCTGTGCTTTTAACATATGCTCGGTTGGCTGCTATGTACTGCACGACCCAATGAATACAGCTGTACCAGTTGAAAACTCTTTCAGCAATATGAATATGTCAAATCATAAATGCATCAGTCCGTGCATGGATACAATCATTAGAGTAAAATGTCAAGCCAGTAACAGCATAAAGTCTTTAATTGCATTTACAAATACCACAAATAAGGTGAATACAAATTAGGAGAAACCTGATGAAGCCTTGACTTTTTAAATATACAATGTTTAGTCGATAAAAGCAAAAAAAGAATGCAATACATAAAAATGCCTCATGCTAATATTAGAAGATGCATAAGGAGCCGTTACTAACTACACATGAACCTAAGATATAAAATCTTACATTGCATCTTAAAATGATGTCCATTTAGGGACAAATGTGGGCATTTTTATGTTGATTTATGACTGCAGCACAGAGAATGTGCAAATGACTACACTATCACCATGAGACTAAAGACAAAACAGTCAGCTTTAATTTATAAAGCATTTTAAAAATTATAAACTTGAATATATACAAGTTGTCCATTTAGGGAACTAAAAGAAAGTGCAATTTCATTTTAGTGACAATGAGATTATTTTTATATTTTCCCTTTCTTTTTTAGTTAAAGCTTTATTCATTTGAATGTTTTTTTGTCATTTTTATGTATTTTATGTATTTAATTATTAATTCTAATTTTACTTATATTAGTAAATTAATTTCACTTAAATAAAATAAGAAATGTTGCCTTGGCAGTTAGTTGAAGTAAAAAAAAAAAAAAAAGTTTATTGTTTATTTAGTTTTAAGTGACATATTTTATGGTTTTAGTCACATACTGTAC
>JAUMHG010000041.1:12037600-12053281 GCA_032359395.1 Enteromius anoplus | reverse complement strand
CAAGTATGGCATATACTGTCAGTTGGTGCTTAAAAAAATTTATTTTGAGAATTTGTTTCATTTTTTTCTGCTTCACACACACATTACCATTCAAATGGAGTAATGGCGCACAATGCCTACTCTAATATTGCAAATAAAATATTATCATTAAAAAAATGTTTTGTATATATATATATATATAAGAAATTAGTACTTTCACTCAGCAAGGATGCATTTCAAAAGATTAAAAGTGATAAAAAAGTATACAATAGAGATTTTTACATTTTAAAAAATGTACCATGGTTTTCACAAAAAATTTCAAACAGCACATAACTAATAATAACCAAATCATATAATAACCAGTCAATCATCAAATTACGTGATTTCTGAAGGATCATGTGGCATTGAAGACTAGAGTAAAATTGAACAGTCATTACTGGAATAAATTCACTTTAAAATATATTAAAATAAATAATAATAATACTAACAAGAGTACTTCATAATGTCGCTGTTTGTCTGTATTCTGTTAAATATATGTAGCCTTGGATCTGAATGGCTACAAATGGAGAAAATTGCCCCCGGATGATGCAGATACGACATCTACCCGCATTAGCTAACTGGGCCCCGTTACCCAAACAAACCCTGACCCTTTGCCTCCATCCAAGCCGATAAACTCAAACATATGCAGAATGGAGCAAAAACTAGTGGCTATAAAATAAATGGATTGCTCATTGAAAATGGTCATTAAGCTGCAAAATTGCGACCCAGCAGACTCAGCACTGAGCCGTTCCTCTATCTTCTCAGCTTCACTCCTCATTAGAGAGTGTCAATACAATTGACGGGGAGGAGATGTGATATGACTTATGACTTCATCCTTGTCATCTAGCCATTCCCGCTCAAATCTTGACATTTCCAAGTGGTTATCTGCCCATTAGTCTGTGTTTGCATGATAGCAAAGGGAGCTGGCGTTTGATGGTCTGAACGCCACATTTATTCTGGTGTGAGTGTCGGCCTTTCTGATTTATGTGCTCTCGCTGTGCTGTGATTCAGCATATGGTATATACGGAGACAAAGAGATTAATGATCCCTTTGACCGCAGATGAGACAAAATGACTTAAAAGAGAAAAGAGGAGGAAGAGAAACTGTCAAGTGTCCTTCCTCTTGTATTTGGTAGAAGGCAGATCCTCACTATGAGCATGATGGGTAAAGTCAGTATAATTCATTAATGCTTGGAGTGCTCATTACTGTCTTTTCACACTTTGAGAGACTCATTACCTGCATAATAGAAGACTCCGTATAACACTGAGACCATTCCTCACTGAAAATTAATCATCCCATCCTAGACAAAAAAGGGAATTCTCTCGTTAAATATTAAGAAACTCCAGTACCATGAATTCTATTCTAATTTCCACCCCAGCCTACCTTAGAGATACAGAAGGAAGACTGTAATTCTGTTTCAAATTCTAGTGAGCAGCCTACGAAAGCAGCACTGCATGTATTCTTTGTGAAGGCAACAATTCCAGAATGGACTGCGATGAGCTGAAACTGAATACAAGATGGATGACAAATGTGGATTATAAATTATAAGATGTTATATAATTGTACATAAATCAGTGTTATTTTAGTCATAAGTACTTGCTATTTTATTTATTATAAGTACTTAAGATCAGGGTCTACTTAGGGTCTCCCGAAAGGAGCCCACCCCCTACGTCACGCCTGGCCCCGTATCAGTTAACGGCAGCCCTACTCAACATTTTATTAATAATATTACTCATTTTGTTGTAAGATTTAGTTTTTTTTGTAGTCTTTATTATTTATATGTCCATATAGTCTTTCAGTTTTAGTTTTTTTTAGTACAAAGGTGTTTATTTTAAGACATTTTTTATGGTTTTAGTTGCTATAATTATATTAACATTAAAATAATGGAAGCAATTGCTTTTAAGAATCAATTCTCACTATTCATTATTTGATAATTAGCTAGCATATTGGCTGTTTATTAGTACTTGCAAAAGCACTTGCTTTAGAAAACTAAACAAAGTACCCCAAAAAACCTTGTAGCCAATCAGCAGAAAGGGGCGTGTCAACTAATGGTGCGGAGGAGAGTCCATTCAGTGATCAGCCGAGCGGGGCGGCAGAAAGATAAAAAACAAAAAAGAAAGAATGACCCATGTAAATATCGTATCAGCTTTCCAGTGCTGGAGAGGAGTCAGGGCGGAGCTATCAAAATAGGGGCGCAACCCTTTTGGGGGAGGGGCGTGTTCGTTTTTTTTTTTAATTTCAACATTGGCTTCCAGAAATCCATACCATGCCTTATTCTGCATCATATATTAGATCCCTTAATCTTACCCCAAATTAGGAGTTTATTGAAGCCAAAGTCATAATTATCAATGAGTTAATACTAATTTAACTTAATAATAATACATAGCATTACAGTATTCATTTGAATTATATAATATATTATTACAAACTCTTTTTATTTCATACAATATCAATAAAATAGCTCAGTGTAATTAATAAAAAAAATCTGAATACATTTTATTAGAGCACTTTGCCATTAGCTTAGCAACATGCTAACACCGCCCTTTTTTTTAAATCACCAGCGAGGCAAGTTTCCTGTATGCTTTTCTAGAGGACTGCTATTTATATGATGCACGGAGTTGCTGCCTATGTAGAGCTTTTCAAATCGGTCACTTACAAAGTCCCATTTCAGTTAGGATGCAGCAGACAGCTGACAGCCTCACTAGGTTATGGAACGGAGCTGGTATCTCCAGTTAGAGGGAAAAAGACTCAGTGTCATTGTGCATGTGATTCTACACTGACAGTAAACAAACAGAAACAAAAGAAGTAGTATATGGTACTCACAGTTGACGGTTACTCTAACGGTCTTGGTGTCGGGTGAAGCGATGTCATTTTCGGCACCGCACTCATAGTCCCCTGCTTGATCTCGAGTGATGCCTGTGATATTTAAATACTCCCCGCTTTCGTACTTCCTGGCTGTAAATGCAAAAAAAGGAAAAAAAGCATAATCTTTCAGAAACATTCTTCTGCAGGCATAATTAATGGTTGAATGCTTAAAGATACAAACACCATTCAGTCTCAGCAGCCAGTAAAAGATGCCCAATTGCACCCAGAAAACTGAAAAAAAGGTTTATAAAAGGCACATAATTGCTTTGTTGGCTAGACATTCACACAGGGAGGAATATTATTGGAGTCAAATACTGTGAGGAAATCAGAACTGTGCCAATATGACAAATATGACTTGAGGTCCTTGAGTAATGAGAGGCAATATAGCACAGCGTGGGGCTGCCACACTTCTATTGGACTAAAAACCTCCCCAGGATCCACAGACCAGAATTCAACCTTATTGTAATATTCCTCAGTGAAACCTATTTATATCCTACTTTACAGTGAGGTGAATCTTCCTCATGGTACAGAGAGGTAAATCCTGCACTGGCATACGGATGAGAAGCCTCTGACTCAGCAAAACCCCCACAGAATAAAAAAAGCACACAGAGCGATGCATAAAAAAGGAGGAGGGTGAGGCTTTACTGTAGGAGGGGTGTGTTTTTACCAAGTCTTTTGTAAAGCATCATAGAGCTTCAAGATATGACATCAAAAAACCTTTAAAGGGATAGTTCCCCCTTGCATAGCAGCTTTCCATGCAATTTAAATGAATAGGCATTGTAGCGTTTTATACACTACATTGCAACTCCTCTGAAGCCATATGGGAGCTTTGTATGACAAACAGACAGATATTTATATTTTTATTAAATGATACTGCTGTCCAGTCAGCTGTCAACAGCTCAGATCAATTATTGGGTCAATTAATCGTGAGAAGCAGATCAATCTGAGTCAAGAAAACCCAGTCTTTGTAAACTGGATCAACTGATTCACTTAAAATAATGATTCATTCACAAATCAGAAATCATTACTTCCTCTTATAATCTGACATTTGTATCTGTTCCTTGCACAAATACCATTCTGACTAACTGTTACAACACTGATAGAAACACAGGAGCTCCAAGTCCAAATTATTCCATCCTTTCGTAATTTGCATAAATATTTGTGTGTTGCATGAAAACAATTACATCTGTATAGCAGGTAACAAACCAAACAATTGAACAAAATAGCTTTCTTTTGGGTTATCAAAGAACTGACTAAGACGTGTATCTGAGCTGACAAGGTGCTATTTGGCTCCCAATGCTTTACAAATGAATAGAGGCAAAGACTGTAAAATAGGATAAATTGCATCAAACATATTCATGCAAAACAACCCATATTTGGCTATACAAGGATGAAAAGGCAAGTAGGACATCAGAGCAAAAGAAGTAAACATCATAGTGTGAGATTGTTCAACCATAACAAAGAATGTTTTTTTTTATTACATGGTGTTAAGCATGATATCTAACATCTAAGTACAAATATAAGATTTAAGCCAAAGAGTATATTGCATGCTTTTCTTTGTACTCGGTATGTAAAATGTAGTCAACTAAACTGAATTGTTGTTATTGCCAACTAAAACTATTTTCGTTAATTTAAATAAATCAATAAATAAATTATATTGTGTTTAAGTTTAAATTAAGTTAATAAACATAAAGCTAAATATAAAATATATAAAATTAAAATATGTGAAATTGATAAAATGACTAAAACCACAAACAAAAATAAAATCTAAAAACAATGTGTTATATGAATAAATACTTTAATACTATATAAAACAACACTTTATAAACAAATAAAATACGGCTCTGATATAAAGTGGTGCAAAAAAGCATTTGAACATTTAGGCCATTATTTAAAAATGTGTAACACCGTAAAATAATTGCATTATTACAAACCAAGTGGCATACTTCAAGCAAAATATTTTTCTTTTAAATAATACAGCATTTTAAAAAGATGTTGAAACAGCTGTGAGAAAAATGACTTCAACCATCTATATAAAAAAATAGCCTTGAGTCCAGTAAATCAAACGATATTGCAAAAATAGCCAAGAAAAGTTGTTGTTTCTGAGAAAAGCTTTTTATTTACAGTTATCACTTAGTATGATCTTTTGTACTTGATGAAATGAAAACAACACGATTAATTATGTATACTTTTTCAGGGCAAAATCGCAGCACTGACAGTCGTCACATTAACAAAACAACTGTTCCCAGGTATAAAGGAAGTTACAAAATTAACAAACATTGACTACAACTTCCCATATTTCTTCCTCCAGCTAAAAACCAGAGGGATCTTTGTCAGTGATTAACTCACTCCATAATTCCCCAACTTCACTCATTTATTTTCTTTTCCTAACAGAGACTTCACAATGAATCCTCATTTATCTTACTGATTACACCAAAAGAGGAAATTAGGTTTAGTGACATTTAATAAAAAATGGATACCTTCGTGAAATAAACCTTTGTTATATCAACCAATGTGTTTGCTTTAAACAAAAAACACAAACCCGAGCATTTTACAGGCTTAATGGACACCGATTACGTGGCAGAAATATATTCAAATGTAAACCAGGCCCTTATCATCCGCAATCTGGACCGCCTCCCGAATTTGAATAGCTCAAGAGAGACTTGTCGTAGCCTCTGGGAAATGTCACTCCAACCAAATTAGCCAAATCACAGCAAGGTTAATCTAGGAATCCACATTGCTCTGTGTTAAGTGCAGTCACAGTAAGCACTTTCCCCACATTGTGTGAAGAGCACAAAGTACATTTCCTTGAGGTCTGCCTGCTGCTGATATGATGAGCGCTGGAGAAGAATACATTATGGGCTAAGGTGGCAGTTCTCTGTACATCTCTTCCGTTAACCCGTGAGAAAATACTGCGGCAGCCCAAATGTAGCATTATGAGAGGCTTCCCCCAGGCATTCATTGAGTTGTCAGCAATGAACCATCAACCATCATTCAACCGCCACACATTCTCGCTCGCCGGCTCGATCTCGCACACGCACCTGAGCCGCCTCCACGTTTCCATTCCCCGTATCTTACCTTAACCCCGATAGCCTCCTCATTGTCCCAAAGTGCCCCAAAACAATTGGCAAGCACTTTTTAAGAGCTGGTCATTGTATTGAAACCATGTGGCGATGTTTAGACAGACTGTCAGTGCCGAGTATGGAGCCATTGTTCACGAAACAATAAACCAGAGTAAAGACAATTTTGGGAGGCAGAAGCACGAACAAAGGATTGACAAAGGACAATTGAACGCTTCACTGTAGCCTTATCATATGTGAAAAAAAATCAAATCTGAAGTGTTATAGTCAGCTGTTTGAAAGGTCAGAGTTCCTTATATCCCGAGGCCTTAAATCACAATGGAAAAAGCTTATGAAAGCATGTTTGGGATCAAGCGTGCTGGGCCAGGCTGTACAGAGAGCGTGAGGCCACTCTGTAGCCTTAATACATCCCTATATAGGGCTTGCTTTAGGATCTATCTTCATCTAGTCTACAGCATTGGAAATCATGTCTATAAAGCAATTTTAAATGCCCCGAGTACTGAAAGTATTAAAAGAGCGTGATTTAAAGCTTAGACAAGGAATTGCTCATTTAAAGTTCTTTAGTTCTCATTTAAAATCTGCAGCGGTGAGGGAGTGTGCTGCATACTCGTGAGTCAGTCTGGTTCTAGCGCACATTATTGACAGCATCTAAAACAATTTCGCTCACGAGCAGCTAGTAATGTATCATTAATTATTGAATTCAAGAAAAAAAAATGATAGGTTGATTTATTGTATTCAATCAATGGCATTAAATATGTTCAACAGCATCAAGTTTACAATCGGACATTTTATGTTTCATTCGGTACTGTTTATCATGTGTATACAAATAAATATTCACAAAATTAAATACATTTCCAATTGCCATGTAGTGCACTAAAGTAATGATGTAAACATTGGGATAGTTTTCCCCAAAATTCTGTCAAAATTTTGGATATAATGGGGTTGCACTTCATTGCACTTTGTTTTAGGGTTATGAAATGTTTGTAAAATTAATGCATAATGATCTGCCGGTACTTTTTTACTGTCACTCTACAAATATTTTTTATTTCAGTGAAGCCCTGTGAAGACTTATGATTGCTTTATATGATGAACAGATTTAATTTTGCCTTTTTATTCCATGTTTAGGGGTGTAACGTTATAGATATTCATACCAAAACTTGACAATAATTGTCATCACATCATTTCGCCGTATCACAACGACTCAGTACAGAGCATGACTGAGCATGATCACCCCTTCCTCTTTATTACTAGTTTTAACGCGAAACATCTCACCCCTTACGTAATCGCTCAACAAGTGTTTAAACTGCAGAAAGACTTTAAAACGTATAAATAAAATGTCACATAGCATGCAAGTCAGCTACAGCTTGTTATAGCATTTTTGCTAAATATTAGACTAAAAACTGTGTTTTTTACATTATCACTAAGACATTTTAACCACAGTATGTTTTTTTTTTAATGTTTTTTTTTTTATCATTGGTAAATTCCTATTTATTTATTATTAAGTGTTTTGTTTTTATGTTTACTTTTTATATTAAAACCAACGTACGTACTGAACTACCAGAAAGATATCCCATTTGAATACTTATGCAATCAAGCTCCTCAGTCAACTACCATTTACAATTAATGCTTCTTGGGGGTCGAACCTTTGAGTCAGATTGAAATCTGTTTATCATTACAAGTCAGAGGTCTTTGAGAGGTCTTAAATGCACTATGTCTTTAAAAAGGTCTTTAATTAACCCATTTATATTGATGAAAAGTCTATATTCCAAGAAATAATGAGAGGCGCAGAAGTCAAAGATCTGATGACACACACACACACACACACACACAAGAAACGTATGAGGTCAATAGCGCTTAAGAGTGTTTCGGCAATTAAATCTAGTGGCGCTAGGCTGCAGGTTCAGCCTCCTGCAGGGTCATTCAAGAACTACTGGAAATCACAGTCCAGGAGCTGCTGTGATTACAGCTCTGACGATTACCACAGTGCTGCCATATGTGCACCAAATACAATGTGATGTGATGGTGCCCAGTGATGTATTCAGTCTGAACACATTTGACTTTGCTCTCTGTAATCATGTGAATCCTTGAAAATAATACAACGTCTTTTTAAATACTGTTAATGAATCTTCTCAGTACATCACAAACTTCAGGGACAGAAGCAGCAGTATCTTAAATAAATGTTCCCTTGTCACTGGCTCTTATTCATTGTCATCCTCTCTGCCCACACATAAGTTAATTAGCCCGAAGAATAGTTCACACAAATGGCTTTCATTCACATCTGGGCCAGACTGAATCTGCTGACCAAAAGTGAAAGTTCACTAATTAGTTTAAGTTTAAATGACTAATTCGCGTATCATCTGTTTTTAAGTGCTTCTATAATTTGAAGTATCCTACCTTTGGTAAGTAGTGGTTTAATGATACTTCAAAGAATCTCAAAAAACTAACTCGATTGCAAAATACACTGGAGAATGAAAATAATATGGCAGTCCAAAGATAAGTGCAGCTGTCTTCAATGAAAATTCACAAGCACTCCAAATACTGCTGTGCGTTGAATTATCAATTCGCTTTGAAAACGGGCCAAATTTTTTGCTTTAACAGCTGAATATAAACTATGAAAAGTAGAAATGAGGTTGATGTATCCTCACATGTTGTTTACCCTGCAGCAGAGTGATCATTTAAAACTAAGAAGTCGTTCGGTGAACAACAGCAAAATTGAAAGAGATAATTGATTAAAAGCCTTTTCCTAAACTCATTTAATTATACAGTAGATGGTTTAAAATAAGTTACATCTTCATAATCTTTCGAGCATCTTAACTCCAACACACCGAACAACTTGAACAGAAATTCCTGCTGCTGTGCCTTAAAGTTAATGTCAAACTCTCTCTCATTTATTGTGATGTATTTGAACTGATTTAAACTCACCTGATGGGGAGATGTGTCTCCAAGAGATTTTGGGCTCTGGTTTCCCACTGGCTGAGCAGATGAGTAAAACATTGCTTCCTTCGTTTACCGTGATGTCCGATGAAATGTCATAGATTTTGGGAGGAACTGCGGACCAAAACAAACAGTTAGATACACAAAGCTACAAATGAGCTCAATGCAAGAAGTCTAGATCTAGAAAGTCAAGTATGTGAACAAAAACAACAGCCAATACAGCTGCAAGCAGCAATTATCAGGGTCCAAACACAATACTACTTTATCCCAATAAGGTCACAGGTCTGTCATTCATATTTTGAAAGAATAACAGTTTTCTTTAGTTGGGCATTGTTCACATTGTCTAATTATTGTTATACAGTATTTCTTCAGAAATTCACATTGTAAAATTCATTTTTGTTATTACAGAAGGACTGAACCCCACAAACATCTTTAATTTGTCTTTAGAATGATGTTCTAATCAGGTGTGCCAAACTTCATGACAACCGGGCCATTTTTTATTAAGGAATTACTGCAATTTACATGAAAATCGTATTTCACTGGCTTCATTCTCAAAGGATGAAAATTCTAGGATTAGTTCTCATGTGTAATTATGAAGTCTAAGTGTAATATGATTTAATAAATGATAAGCACAGTCCATAAGCCAAAGAGCCAAAGTTTAACCAAAAACTATAACTACATCATAATGGCATTTCTAACATGATCTATCATGATGATGACAAAAGTGACATGATGACCAGCATTACCTGCCTGGACCTCTAAAAAAATATAATAAAAAAGAAGCACATTCAGGCCTGATGTAGAACGCTTCATTGAATTTTAGTTAACATTTTGGTGATAAAACTACAGTGATGGTTTTCTAACAGATATATAGAGGGTAACTAAACGCTGTCGCATGATATTATGTGTGATGGTGCATCTCACACTCAACTATGAACTAAAAAAATAAATCTAGATGTAAATCTATCTTTATCCAACCTTTCATCACAAAGTGCCTCTACTCTTTCTCAAAACCACCATGTCAGTTGTCAAGGGGTTTCTGAATAAATGTCTGACCTCCTGGTTTTGCTTTCCTACATAAAAAGCCAATAAATTGTCAGGAGTCTGCAAAATCAGCTATTCCCTTTGTTCATTTTTTTGAGGTCCGGCAGTGATTCTGTGCCAGGTTGTTTGAAGTGGACTGCATTAAACTAGACTGGTTCTGACTCCCTCCTCCCAATATAATATTCTAAACACCATGCATTACTGAAGATCTATGTATACTTTCTCAAAAGCTATTTATATATGTACTTCTCAAACAGTAAATGGAGTTGTAATTAACTTTTATTTTTATTTAAATTTAAATGAATAGTTCTCCCAACAGACTCACCATTGCATCCGTGCATAATCAGACACAATATATATAATCATGAATGATCGCTATTATAGAATAAACAATACTCATCTGGGGAAAATCAATTAGAAGAAAACAAGACACTGATGGAATTGCAATAAAATCCTTTAAAGCATACTTAAGAGGGCATTCAAGTTTTGCAGGAAATGGCGCCATTTCTTTTTTCAAAGCAAAAGGACACCAAATATTCAGGCATTTGTCAGCTTGCAAAGAAACAGCAATGTTATTTACTATTTGATCTCCAGTTTAGGTCTTTCTTATCTCGGTTTTTTGTAATCTGCTGGCACTAAATGGTTGAGTTGAAATTCTAATGAACCCTTTCATTGTTTGAAAGCGCTGCTCTGACTGTAATGCTCTCCACTGCAGGTTTACTTGAACTTCCTCCCACTGTTGACAAATGTCCACAATCACTGATAGCACAAATGGAAAATGTTGCATTTGTCGACTGATCATATCGGACTTCAACAGGATCAGGACCCTATTAGTCAGTGCCTGAGGAGTCAGGCACCGGCCTTTTAAATGAGATGTGGGGCCTCTGCAGATCTTTAAACTGAACATGTTCGAAGAAACATCAGTTTCATCATCTTGCCACACAGTATATTCTAGAAGTTTCTCGGTAAATGCTCACCTTGAGATTTGAAGTCTTTTATTACTGTTTTTTTTTTTTCCCAGACACTGCTTTACTTCTACAATGCAATAATGGCAAAATTGTGTCGAAACAATTGAGCTTTTTGAGCTTATAAGTTGGTGGTGGAAAAAAGTCCGGAGGATTTGGTGCATTAAAGGAATATCTCTCATTACAACCCAAGATAGTTTTGACTTTCATTACTGGTCTTGCGTGTACCACCTGTGAATACAGAGTATATTATCAGATGAAATGAAACCCTCTCTGTATTTTCAAGTAGCTGAAAAGCCGAAAGGACCGGCATGCCTTGACACTCCACTGAACACGGCAGCATACACAGATGCAAAGGTCAACAACCTATCCCGGTATGCTCTTTTAACTATCACTAAGTTCATAATGAAAGCACATGTTATTTAATCTCAAGCTCAAGGTCTGACCGCGATTTGACATCTATGAATTCTTTCCAAGCATCACCCTCAACGCTTTTGGCCATAGTTATTTTTAACCTGTTTATTTCCACTCAGCCTGTTCAATTGCTAGGGTAATGATGACAAGAGAACAACAAGACAATGCTAAAGCCCTACCCCAAGGCCCTATTCAAGACAACCTGATGCTTTGTTTTCCGTTTAATTCATTAACTGCTGCACGATTGTCATGTTTGCCCATTCCACTCTAATTCTCCCTCCTCTCCTCGGCGGGAGGCGCTGAGATGGAGCTGCCACAGCTGACGGAGGAGGCATTATCAGTCTCTCAGCCCCAGAGTGAATAAATAAGCCTCTAATGACGCCACCTTGAATTACTGAAACGCTTACAGCTATTAAAATGCAGAGTTTCCTCTGAATAAGGTGGAGTACATGGCTTGCCTTTTTATAAATTCTGACAGTTTCTCCAGGGCTGACTGCTGCCACCCAATTCCAAGACCCCATTGCTTCACACCTACTGCCAGCCCACATTCCAATTACAGAGCTGAGGGAAAAGTGGGCTCCTGTCATAATGCAGACTAGCACAGGCAAAGAGCCCGAGCAGAGACAGGCAAAGAAATCAGATGCAGTCTCATCTATTTGTTGTCTTACGGGTGAAAAGGAACGAACACAACTAAACAGAAAAGTTAAGTCTGATGTGCAATAAATGGACTTGTACAGTATGTTACGGCGTCGTCTAAATATAAATGAGGCGAATTCTGATTTTATATATGAGGCCTCTGCATGGTAAATTATCAGTGGAATAGGCAATACAATAAAAGATGCACTCTATTGCACAGCTGAGCCCTTCATTAACCTTTAATATCTGTTGCATGCCATGCCAAAAATAGACAGAGACAACTGTAAATTAATTTTCCCCATCCTTTCCACAATAACTGCTTACTTATGTTTAAACGACGGAAACATTACTATATAACCATCGAAATCAGCAGAGTTTATGCGTTTTCACACTAGGGTTTTTGAGAACTTTGCCGGGCACACGTTTCCCTGAAGGAGAAATGGTTCATTTTGACTTCAGCACGATACACAGTTGGTTTGAATGCAGTTGGGTCTAATTTGTGGAAGAGAACCAATGTCGATGACGTATAAATGTCTATTATGCAATAATGTATTTCTAATTGCAACTATTCTCCACAGAAAATTGCATTTTAGCAACTCGCATTTTTCACTTGTCTTACAAATCACACACATAAGTGCGTTTTACTTTATGGTAGCCAAACCAAAGAGTATAGAAGACCAAGAGGCGAAACTCAATAGAACGCTCCATAGCAACAGTTCCGCCCATGAGGTGACTGTACCGCCGCCATTTTGGACTGACACCTGCACAGAAACGCCATAGAATAATATGAGCCAGTCGCGCTTGACGAACTTATAATAACACATAGGCTTATATTTACAGGATGCGCTTTGTAGGAAAGGATGCTGGGGATTTACCCCCCTCTGGTTTATAAATCCCTGCCTCTGCTGAATTATTCGCGAAACAGGCTATGAAGTCCCGTTTTGAATCAAATGATTCGCCAAGTGCGCTTTGAAGTAACTTTTTAAATGAAACGATTCACTTACTTGCCTGAAAAGACGGGTTTATCATTACCTCATTCATCATGATTTATCAGAGAAAAGAGTAAATATAAAGATTCTCTCCACTGTTGACTACCTACTGCTTACTGTTTGCCAAGTAGAAAGCTAAAATTAGTGCAAACCCTTTACTTAGCCATATCTGTGTTCTATCGTACATTTTCCTTGTTCAATTAAAAACTTAAGGTCATGAAATGATCACATATGATGTTTAGTCCAAAATGGTGGCAGCGCCTCCGCAGCGCCATCTATAGCCTGTTGCCCTTATTACTACAGAGTTTCGCCTCTTGGTCTTCTACAATATACTCTTTGGTCAAACTAAAGGGAGTAAAAAAAAGGGGGAATGTTTCCATTTCTTTGGCCTTCTCCTCTAGAGATCCAGCATTATGTAGCTACTGTATTTATAAACAGTTGCTGGTACTGTATCATATCGATGATGCAAATCTACTGCGCTTCGGAGTCAAATTATATAAACTAGTCAGATGAGGAAAATGGATAGAGACCAAAAAAAGCATTCAGTCTGATAATCCTGCAGCAAATGACTAATTATTGTAAGACAAAACATACCAGTTAGGGAGCTGTTGGGATAGACATTACCTTCATTGAATTGAGCTGCAAGAGACACTGAGGGTAAGATACGACTTTGAATACAATAATAAACTCTTGTACGTCCTGAACAACCCTTGTGAGTCACAATGGGGCTCTGTTCCAAATGCTAGCGAGCTGCCAACATAGCAGCGCTTGAAGAAATCACAGGCACAAACCCAATGCAACGGCTGTTTGAAAAGGTAGGAAGCATGATTATGCTACCTTCTTAGATGCATTCTTTTTTTTTTTTATTGCAAAGAACAAAGAAAATTAAAGAAAAATACACCACCTGTATTCTTCAATAAAAGAAGGTGTTGTAAGATGGTGTATATAATGTAAAATATGATTTATGCAATACTGAAAACACTGATAAAAAAATATTTTGTTAGCCTAGCGACATGCTAACACCAAATTAGCCTTGTGTTGGTAATGTATTTCAAATCCAAAAATAAAATTCCTCAAATTTACCCTGAGGCCACCCAAGATGTAGATGAGTTTGTTTTGTCATCAGAAGAGATTTGGAGCAAATTATTGCATCACTTGCTCACCATTGGATCCTCTGCAGTGAATGAGTAAAAACAGATGAAAATATCAAAGTATTTGTGAGACATACTATCCTGTGTTGCCTTATATTAAAATCCACTGATAAATAATAGTATAAATAGTAGACTGATAATTTAGCCAAAGTAACAGTTAGAAGTGAGTTTTTGTTATGTTTAATTTATAATATCAGCTGTTTGAACTTTTATTCCGACGACACCCATTCACTGCAGACGATCCACTGGTGAGCAAGTGATGTCATGTTCTATTTCTCCAAATCTGTTCCAAGGAAGAAACATGTTCATCTAGGATGGCCTGAGGGAGAGTACATTTTTCGCAAATTTTCATTTTTGGGTGAATTATTTCTTTAACAGACAGCATAACGGGTTTTTAATAACAGAGTGCATGCTGGGAATCCTCCTTCTGATTCATCCATGCACACCATTACAAGGGAACACTGAATATTTTGATCCACTGACTGCACTGTGATACAAATATGCACATGCATTTTAAATATACTCGTGTGGCTAGAAGTGAAAATATGCTACACTTGCAAAACTGCCAGATTCCACATTCATTCATAGTGGTTCCCAATTCCCCATACAACCTGAAGGTTGCTAAAACCAACCAACTTAGATCCCTAATTAGGTGTCATAGACAGAAACAAAACACAAACCCTGACAGGCTGCTCTACCCTCTGGGATTTCTTCAGTTGGTAATGCCACGGAACGTGAGACAGTGAGAATGTGCACAACCCAGTACATGAGCTCTCTTGGTACAACGTGTCCATTTGAAGAGTTAATTGAAAATGTAGCCCTTTGAATCAGTGCATGATTAAAAAAATGCATTTTTAATATTCTGGTGCTGTTTGTGAATATCTGTTCTGTCATGTCTCCATCTCTTATTTCAAATATTAACACAATATAAAAGGTACACATTCTGCCGTAGAGCCGTTGCTTTGTTCTCCAGCACATCGTATTAGTTTAAGCAGGAGTGCTTACAGTATGAACAGAGATATCAGTGAGAAGAACATTGGGCATTCATCAAAAGGATCAACTTTCACATTAAAGACTGTGCAGAGTTGCTGTGAGGTGCAGACTCACTGGTATAGAATCTAAAATGAGGCTTAATATTTTATGACATTTCAGATGAAGTTCAAAACATCTTAACCTAGCATAATGATGTTCCAAAAAAATATCGGAGAACTTCAAACTAGGGATACCGGTGTTGTTTTTGCTTGATATCACCCAATATGTGTGTTTATATATGCATACTGTATGCATATACATGTATATTGATGTTCACTGTGACTTTTGATCAGTTGAATATTATACAGTATACTGCATATGACCCTAACACACTATAGTCAATGGGATTATTATTAGTTAAAATTTCCTATTAAATAAAATAACTACATATTAATTTAATTAATCAAAATTGACAGTTAAGGCATTTGTTGCAATTTCTTTTTCTTCACATTTTATTATTATTAATATTATTTATGTTCTTTTGAACTTATTAATAATATACTAATACAATCCCTGCCGGACCTGGGCCTCGAACCTGCGACCTTTTTAGGCC
>JAUMHG010000041.1:12024102-12036920 GCA_032359395.1 Enteromius anoplus | reverse complement strand
TGCTACCAAATTATTAATTGCAATTGCATACAAAATAAAAGTTTTTATGTTTGCATCATATATGTGTGTTCTGTGCATATTCATTTTTACATAGATACACACACATACTGTATATATTATGAACATATTTATCTCTATATTTATTTTTGTGTAATTTATATGAATAATATATTTAATATATAAACAACCTACTTTTGTTCAATATATCCATGCATGTGTGTGCGTTGATAATAAATACACATAAATATATTTTGCGAACAAAAACCTTTATTTTGGAATGCGATTCATCAGGATTGCAGCACTAATATATGCATGCAGTACTGAACTGATACTGTTTTAGTATTAGTAATAATAAATGTTTGTTAAGTACAGATCAGCCCATATTTGAATGATTTATGAAGATTATGTGACACTGAAGACTAGAGTAATGGCTGCTGAAAATTAAGCTTTGCCATCACAGTAATAAATAATTATTTAAAAATATATCTATTCAAATATTTAACATTTGTTTGTCTGAGTAAATAAACGAATGTCTAACATTACTAAATTATTAAAGTAGGAAAATAGTAGAGACATAGATCAGAAAAACATAATAAAACAAGGCTAGTAGTCAATAATTGCATGAACAGTTTATGATTATACTCCCAACAAACAGCATTAGCATGAGTTACTAGCATAGCAACATTTGAGAGTCAAGGATAGACTATGACTTCAAAAGACTTAGTTCAATGTCTATCTCTCTCAATATACCATGATAATCAGTGTTTTATAATATAACTTCTTCCCCCGAAGTCATTCTCTTCAAAAATGTTTTTTTTTTCTTTGTGCTCCCGTTCACTGTTGCCGCAGTACCGAAACGTACGCAGTGCCAAGGTGCCTTATTTCTTCGGTTCTTCTTCCACAATAAACAAAATAGTGGTTGCTGATGACAAACAGACCATCGCTTCTAATATAAAGTTAGATACATAGGGGCTGTGTGCAGAACAGCTATACATTTGATCTGTCATTCACTAACTGAGCACATCTATAAAAGAATAATATGGTGGTCTCAAACCGCTCTATTTAAGGGTGACTCACTGTGGACTATGACAAATGGTACTGTCTGGTAAACAAGGCTAAGATTTAAGTGGTGGAGAAGATAGGTGATTATTCTCCGAAAAATGTGTGTGGGCTATCCTCATTCAACAAACAAGCGTGCTCATTCTCTGATGATGCCCAGTATTGACCCGTCGGCTAGAAAGAATGACCTAGCAAAACTGTTTCGTCCACACAAATGTGCAGGATACATCAAGAGAGCTCGAAGAGACAGCAAGTACAGTCTGTTCAAATTCCACAAAGGACAAATAAGACGTTTTAATCGTATTGCCTACGATTTGGCGTTCCAGGATTTGTGCCACTGTAAGAGTCAATCTAGCAATTTCATTTTTGATGCTGTTCTGCAGGAGATTAAGTTTACCGCACACCGATTCCTATTACGAGACCGCTGTTCATCATGTGTTTCCTGTCGCTTTTGTTCTCTTTCTTTAGTTGTTGTCATTACCCCAACAGTGCGTGTATATTTTCTTACCAGTGCTTATTAATTATCCCAGATCATGTAGAGATACATGCGAGTAATGGATTCTATTAAGGACAAAAGATCCATCATGATCATGAAACAGCCTTTGGCTAAGAGAGCGAAAAAGGAGGACATTCATTTTGTTGATTATAATTACATAGAAGAGGCTCAGCGACGGGCTACAGGTTACGGCCTCTAAAACTACACATCTTCAGATATGATTGGCCTGTATTAGTTAGCTTTATCTCAAGGAGGGTTACGGTGCTCATAGTGATCTTTTCTAGTTAATTACAGACAGTGGATTTATGCGGATAAAAAAACAGCAAATTTGCCAGCGCTGAGAGTCAACCGTACGTGCACCAACCTGTAAAAGAAGCACATAATACGAGTCGAGCAGAGAACTCGTAAATATCCATCATTAAAAACATCTTGTAATGACTACGATGCTTGATGAAGTCAGCAAACACACAAATATCAATTTAAAAGCTATGAAATATTCAGTACAATCATCAGTTTTATGTATGTGTTGCAACAAACACATAAGTGATCCTGGACCACAAAAGCAGTCTTAAGTCGCTGGGGTATATTTGTAGTAATAGCCAAAAATACATTGTGTGGGTCAAATTTTTTTTTTTTTTTTTTTCAAAAAATCCTTAGGACAGTAAGAAAAGATCATGCTCCATGAAGATATTTAGTCAATTTCTTACTGTAAACATATTAAAACTTAATTTTTGATTAGTAGTATGCATTGATTAGATCTTCATGTGAGAACTTTAAAGGTGATTTTCACAGCATTTAGATTTTCCTGTACCCTCAGATTCCAGATTTTCATATAGTGGTATCTCGGTCAAATATTGCCCTATCTATCCAAGTCATACATGAATGGGAAGCTTATTTATTCAGCTTTAATATCATGTATAAATCTTAATTTTGGAAAATGAACTCTTACGACTGGTTTTGTTGTCCAGGGTCACATATTGTGGCTAAATATGAAATTTTCCTATAAAACTAAAATTGGAACCAATATAATTGAGCTAACAATTTTAAAAGAGTTGGAACAGAGAGTAAAGGAAAAGCAGCCAACAAGGGAACCAGGGAACTCCTTCAATATAATTTAAAAAGCATCCCATGTGGCAACTCATGAAACTGCTTGAGAAAATGCCCAGATTGTGCACAGCTATTATCAAGGTAATAAGTGGCTAAACTGAAAAAGCTAGGAAAATAGATACAAAGTCATTAAAAAAAGTCAATACGTAACTAGTAATATGTATATTTCATATGTACTACTTTGTAATATATAATTGTAAAGAATGCATAAAAACAATATCTATGTAAACACAAACACACAGATTTATTTTCCCAGCTAAACTGCAGAGCCCCGACTAGTTTTTATTTGAAACCTTCTCTCCATTAAAAACAAGACACACAAATAGCATACCAGACCCCTGCTGTCATTTATTTTAATTGCCTGTTTATAGCGCAATTTAATTATTTAAAATATTTGATTATTTTCTTCATACTCATAAAGCTTATGTACACAAGTTCTGAGAGCAGACCTCACGGTAATGCATATTCACTGAGAAGAGGGGATTATCAAGCAGACATGTAAAGCTTTATGCCAATATTTGTAGCTGGCAATTGGAGGTTTGTTCAAAGAACAACATTGGGGGAATTCTTGGCTTAATGACCATTCAGTCAGGGAGTTAAAAAATTATTGATTACAATAGACAGCCAATGATAATATCCAATAGAGTTTTCCTTACTAATAAATAAATAAATAACAATATACCATATTAACCAATGCCTATTTAACACAATAAAAAAATGAGGCTTGAAGAGTTGCCGTTTGCACGGACTGCTATGATGTAAAATGTTATTCCACATGGACATTATCAGTAATTACACTGCTGAGCAGGATGGGGAAAAAATAAAAAATTTTCCTCCATGAAATCAGACCACAAATTGAGTCACTCCTCTAAAGATGCTCTAATATTTGCAGTTTACAGTTACTTTTGACTCATTTACCAACCGTGAAGAAGAAAATCCATCAATAAATTGGAAAGGAACAATCCAGCCCCATAAGAATATATATTTAGATGTACATAAACATGGCAGTATGTAATCATTATGTTACGTAACATCAAATCTCACACTCGATCCTGCACTCCAACTTCTATCTATAGCCTATAGGCTTATTCACAGACTTTACTCTTATTCCTTAAAAGGGGGACATGCACATGTAGACTTAGAATCCCTATTTACATAATGAAACATTAAAAAGGATTTTACTAACGTTTGATGATTCCATAGTCATTAGTAACTCATTTCATCCATATATTCAGTATGACTGCAAACATATACACGTATGAAAAAGTGCTCTAAGCTTTAAGCAATAGCGTAAAATTGCATGCAGTGGCCTAGAGACACTTTTTTTTTGACATGTTGACAGAGCGGTTAAGCCTTTTAAAATCAAAATATAGGTATGAGTCATGAGTTTGGATGCAAGCACAGTTTTACTTAATTTTATCAGTAAATAAACAATTGCAGCCCCTTTTCAAAACCAAAAATCATGGCAATTCATGACGAAATACGCAGCTGTTGATGAAACACTCACCTTTTACAATTAACTGGATAAGTTTTGGGCGTAAATTACGTTCGCTTTGTATCGAGCAGGTGTACAAGCCCTCGTCCGTTACATCCACTTTCTGTATCTGTAAGCTGTATTCGTGTTTATCCCCCACATTTGATACGATGGACACGCGAGGATCTCCTGACCACTTGTCACTCCCTGCGTAAATGATACTGGAACGATTCAACCACGCTCCTTTTGAGATCCCATCCAACAGGTAGCATCTGAAACCAGAAAGAAAGCAGATAATTAAAGACACCCTGTGGTGAAAATCAAAGTTTTAGCATTGTTTACATGTCTGTCTGAAAATGCTTCGAGACAAACCATGTCCAAATTCATCAGTCAACATCATTGCTGAGCACTAAAACACCAGTGCACCAAAGACGGTCTCAAAAATATGGTTTAAAACAGGATGTTAAAACCATCATAAACATGCAAACAATCCTGACAGTTTGCAAGTTGTTGTTTTTTTTATATCATTAGCTGTTTGAGTTGGTTTTTGTACCATTAGCAACGCACAGCTGCAACTGTACCATTTTTGTACCATTAGCAACAGCTGACACTGTAGAGAGAAATACATAAAATGCATTACCATTCTGATACATCAACTTGTAGATGACACTGTATAACCTGCACTTCCTCTTTTTCCGAATAAGTTTCAGCAGAGATTAATTTGCATATTCATGATTCCCTGTATAGTAAATGAGGTGAGGATGTAGAGTTGTATTCAAGCCATTCTAAGGCATAAAAAATATTTTCCTAGGTAAAATGTGTAAATATGTCATTTTGATTATCAAAGATGAGTTAAAGGGATAACAAGGACAACGGATGTTATTATAAATGTAATTTCAGATATACTCACATCAAGTACATATATGCCAAGAATATGATTTACAGTTTGCAAATTATAACAAAGCAGCCTGTCTTTTCCTGTATAACTCTCCAAACTGACTAGTGGAAGAAAGATAGAAAGAAACAAACAAACCAAAACAAGTTTTTATTTTAGATATTAAGGAAAGTTAAACTAAAATGCTTCATAACAAACAGTACATCAGTCCCTGGTGTGCACAAAAGATACCATCAAAAGCAACAACAACAACAAAATAGCTGTTTAATATTTAAAGTAGTGGTTCCCAGCTGGTGGGTCGTGACCTGAAAATGGGCCGCAGGTCTGTTCTAAAACAGCACAGGAAAAAAACAAAGTTGCATGCAAATAATAAAATGCAACTAACTGTATACTCATGCATTTAGGACAGCAAATTAAACAGGCTTATCGACATTTCAAGAAAACGCTTGAGGAAAAAGGAGAAAACGCTTTCCATATCTTTTGTTGTTGACGTCAAAAGCTATGTGGCCCAATTAAACTCCACAGTATTTCGATGCAAATCCCACCGTCACTTTCCAGAAGCCAAATTATGCTGATGCCAACATGGACAGGTTGCATGAAAAAGCCTCTACATCAAAAGCCATGTTTTTTTGTTTTTGTTTCAAGGTCATTTCATTTTTTTTTTAATTTCTGGATTCCTGTCTTCTGTATTCATTTAAACATGACGTGTTGAAATTGACAGTTCTGACCTCTAAACAAAAGTCTTCAAAACAGCAAATGAACAAAAAAATAAAAAAATGTAGAACTTCAATCCGGTTTGATGTCCAACATCTATTTGTTGTTTGTCAGCATTGGTTTGAGTCTATGCTGTGAGTTATTCACACCGGATACTCTTGAGGTTAGAGGTGAAATGGGAGTCAACATATCCGTCAGTGCACTGCTGGTCTCAACTCACTGGATCTTTTGGAAATGTGCTGGATTTTTTCCTCATGCCACTGAAAAAATACAATTAAAAAAATAGCTGATGTTGTGACATAGGGTTTAACTTTGTTTCACTCAGGCTTGTTAAAAAAAAAGGACACAGAATGGTGAGACGAGATTTAAAATTATACAGTTGAGTTACAATATGAGAAGGTTCACTTAAGAATGTGATTTAGAGAAGATCTTATTAAAAATGTATTGATGCTTCTACGATACAACCTCTTAAATTAAAAACATTTCATAATGTCAAATTGCATGTTGTGTACAACGTTGTATCCAATAAAAGCAACTATTAAACAATTCATTACTGTCATTATTAGTCCCATCTTAAATCTGAAATGTGTGACAAACTAGCTGAAATATTAGTGATATGTCATAAATTGTCCATTTTATGCATGCCACATCTCTGAATTTCAATGACAGATAATAGAGTATAACTTATGCAGGCCTACATTCATAAGCATACCCAATTAACGGAAATTAAAATGATATATTCTTCACATTAAAATGAATGGCACACAAGATATGAGATGGTGCAATGGTTTTTACACTTAAATAAATAATGATATAAATAAATAAATACTTGTGCTAAATAAACACACATATACTGTATAACAATGACTTTAGATTAAGTGTTCAACCAAACAACTGCAGATCGTGGAAGCACATTCTAAGGATTTTGCTAATTTTAATGCTCTTAAAAAAACCTAGTTATTCTTTTGAAATGTTTAATGCTTTTAAACATCTAATGCAACTTCCATATTCCTTGCAAAAATTAGGAGTGGAGGCAAAAATTATACTAGTAGTTAATAGTGATAATTTGTCCCCAAAGTACAAAGTGTAAGAAACAAGAAAATATACATTGAGATTTTTTTTGTTTTTTCTGCTTACAATAGAAGTCACTGGTAGCCAAAACTGTTTGACAAGTCACATACGTAAATTTGGAATGACCTGAGGTTAAGTAAATGACAACAATTCTCCTCTTGGACTACCTCTTTAAAAGTGTGACTTGCAGTGTTATCATAAAATCATTATATATTTAGAATCTAGTCTATTTAATAAAATAAAAATCAGAGGTTTGTCCAAACAGCAAAAATATTTTACAAACCGCTACTGTGCAGTTCAATTATATTTACATTAATAAAGGCAAAAACTCAATAAATTATGGAATACAAACTTATCGATTCTAAATTACGTGCTACAAGCTAAACTCTTTTGATTTTCCTGAAAAAGCTCCTCAGGCAGACTGCTCTACATCACTGACACTGAAGGTTTCATCACCATTTCTAACCCCTGAAACAGCAGGATGGCTGGTGTCAAAGCACCACAGAGATCTACTCGGACATACCTTACAATAACTCCCCACAAAGGCATAAGTGCTTCCTACTGAGGTGTAGGATACTGTGAAAGAAAGAGTAAAGACCTCCATGTGTGTTATATATTTATTTATTTTTTGTACCTGGGAAAGGTTCAAAGCTGATTTTATATGCCTACTAGCATGTGCTAGTCTTTGAACCCTTCTGAATTGTGTGTGTGTGTGTGTGTGTGTGTTTGGAGATCATTCACTAGTGGCTATCTAGACCCATGACTTCCTACCAAACACTTTATGATATCCCTGACTTCCTTTTTTGTCTTCATAGTACAGAAGTCAATGGGTATCATATGTTTGTTTACCTCAAAATATCTTCAAAATATATTTTTTGTGTTCAAAAGTAGAAAGAAACTCACACAGGTTTAGATAAACTTGAGAGAGAGAGAGCAAACGATGACGGTTTTCATTTTTGGGTGAACTATTTCTATTTATATAGCTGTACTTAACCATATGCCGACTAAAACTTTCTTTAATAATTCACAGCTAATTTTTACCCTGATTTTACATTTGTAATATGCATGATATGTATTTTTAGACATATTTGTTTTGACATCTTTCCTGCCATGCAGAAAATGTACTTTGACATGCAAAGATTTTTTTTTTTCATGAAAAAAACATCACTTTCCTTAAAATATCATCTTTCTCATGAGCATCTCTCAAATCCCAGGCAGCTGTATATGTCAGCTGGCTTACTGGCAAACACATCTTACCCCGCTGTCCCCTATACCCCCCAAAAATGACTACAGCACTATGTATTTTGCATCTAAATATGTATTTTCAAGCCAATGCGCTTTGTTATCAATTTAAATGAGCATCTGCTCTCAAACTCTCAAAACAGCAGAGAGAAGAGACCGTAATCAAGTCATGTTTGTTCTTTCTCTTTCCCCGAAATTTCCCTTAATCATCTTTATTCATCCTTTCAAAGCACTGCTCTGTGAAGCTCATGAGGGCAAACCTCTTCACACTCATGGTGGGATTTTTCATCTCATGATCTCTTCAGAATCCACTGAGGCTTTCCACATTGTGAAACGTTGATTAGGTCTTCATCTGGCATTTTCTGATTCAAGACATGATTTCTGAAAAGCAGATTCAGGAGGCCTTTGTTTTGTTTTGGCTTGAACTGCAGGTTTTTGGATTTGTGGCATCTAAAGAACTGTGCCAGGTAAGTTAAACACACCAAATCTGTGCTCTATCTTTAAAACACGCTGAGCCCGACCAATTACAGCTGCTGCACTACAGATGTACTGGATGTGTTTTCTGTAATCTAAACTGGATTTTCTTTTCATTTCGGATTGACCCAGATTCCTTTTGTTCTTCTGATCACTCCTTCCAGCTGAACAATTCACTAAAGGTATGTTTTCTGGCAAGGCCTTTGGGATGGATTCCACTAAAGATTTAAACAATTCTGAACACATACTGCAACTGCGTTTATTTGACAATATATATATTTGGGCTGGGCGATATGGACCAAAAAATATATATCTCGATATCTTTACAGGATAAATAACCCCCCCAAAACTACTGCAAAAACAAGTCTTTATTGAAACTCAAGAGGTAGGCAGTTCAGATCAAAGTGCTTCTATGAATTTTCTTTAAAAAAAACCTGTATACATAGTGTAAAATAATAAAGGAAGAAAAAATACACATTCAAAAATACAATATGCAAATAAATATGAAACTGTAAAACTGTTCACTTGAATGATTTATCATGATATTGCACAAAAGGTTTAAAAAGTCAGTCAATAAAGTATCTGAAAAAGATTAAATCTATGAACAATACATTAAATCACATTAAATAAAGACAAAATCAATAATAAATAATTAAAATAAGCTTATGAAACAATAACTAACATATGATCCAATGCCATGTCTCAAGTCAAGTGAATGAATCCTCTTATAACAGGCATCCAATACTGACTTCTGGAAAAGGGGAATAACCAATGACACCTGCGTAAGCAGGTGAGAGAAGATCGAGCACAAGAATAAAAATAATAAAACAAAAGCAAGGAGGCAGTGGCAAACACAGCACAGAGAAAGGCAAACAAGCAAATGGCGAAAATTAAATATAAACATATCGATATATACGATATGTCAAAATTCATATTGAGTTTAAAAAATATCTCGATATATTTTAAATATCGAGATTTCGCCCACCCCTAATATATATATATATATATATAAACACACAAATATGCTTTTAAAAGATTAATCATTGATTAGGGATAAAGCAATGTAATAGGGATGTGAATCTCAAGATGCACAGCCAACGATTCGATACATTTAAGATACATATGAAGCAACGAGCAATGCAATGCGATGCGATTCACCCCTATTATGGTGCAGTGCGATCCGACTTTGATTTAATTAATCACAACGCGATTCATTGTAATATGATGCAATGGAGAAAATGTATGCCTCGGAGCCGGTTCCATAAAACAAGTTAAACAGATATGCCAGGCTTATTTCAGATTGACTCATTGTTAAATGATTTGGTTCCATAAAATAAATTTAACATAGGCCAAGGTCAAGCTTAAGGCCAATTCACACCGCACAGATAAACGCCAACAACCCCTTTGTTGGATCAGTGTGTTACCCCTGTTGCCGTTGGTTGGAGTTAGTTTTCACCCCACTAAACATGCTTAATCTGCATTTGTTGGGTCCTGGAATGTCTGAGCAGTGTGAAAGGGATTTCCAACAAATGACAACAACGGCCTCTTTTGTTTTATTCTCCGCCTTTGTGTAGCAAGGAATGACTTGCAAAGTCATTAAGAACAGTAAAATTTTGATTGTGGCTACAGGATCATCAATTTCTTTTTGAATTTCTCAATATCTCTTTTTGAGCGGCGTGTCACGACACAGCAAAATACAACAAAGGTTCTACTGATTATAATCAGTGATGATGTCTGCAATGGATGTTTTGTGATGCGACAAATTCATTGTCCGGTGTAGACACTGTGTTATTTGACTCATTAACTCATTTTCATAGCCTGGCTTCCACGACTTTAAAGCTCATAGGAGCTTAGTCTGGCCAAGCTACCTTAGAAGGCGGGCTTAACCTGCGTCCATCAGATGCCTCTGTATACTACTGGACGAATCTACAACTAATCAGACCACTCATTCCGATGACGTATGCGTAGCGACAAAATCTGAAGCCACCGTAACCAATTTTATCTAGCTTCATTAAAGCAGTAGGAAAATGTCTTACTTTAATTACTTCAATTAATTAATTTAATTCATTCTTACTTTAATTAATTCAAACAAAACCTGTCATGAAAATTTCTCAAAACAGCTGCAACAGCAGAGTCGAACGATTGTTGCTGCTCGGTACACGGCATGTTTGAAAGCCGGTATTGATTCCGGTCGCAGAACTGCTGCGTCATCGCGTTACACCCGCCTTAGTCGGGGGGAAGCTCGTTTCTCATTGGTTCCCACTTTTTTAGCAGCTTGGCCAAATGAATGCGAAATGAATGTAGCATCACAGGAAGTATGGGCGGGCCCAGGCTAGCATTTTCACTGTACTAGCTTACATTTAATTTACCTATTACAGTTCCCTTTACAGTTACTGCTACCATAAACCAAGTTACTTGGCTCTCGCAAAATGGGTATGTTTGCATGACTTTCTAACATTTACCGATGAAAAATATACCTGTGATATGACAGTTATGCACTAATAAAACACAACATCTCAAATGCATTAAACAGATATATTAGTTTGCTGAGGTGGATCGATTTGATCCAGGATCGGCATTAAAAGGTGCTTAAGAATAAGCGAGCAAGAATTAGCGAGGTTGTATTAATTCGAGCTGTTTATGGAACCGGTTTAGCCCCAATTGATATGTTAAGTTATTTCAAGTCAGGTTTTGGACCAGCGCACTTATAAACAAAGCCCTCTAGACAGTGACCATGTGCTGATTTTGACCCCATCTCTCACATAGACTGACAAAGAAGCTTACTTTAAAGCAGGGGTCACCAAGTTCGGACCTGGAGGGCCAGTGGTGCCCCTAGAGACCCTAACCCTAACCCTATATTTTAAACTTCCAGGCAGGTGTGTCGAGAACACCGGTCCTCCAGGATCAAGTTTGATGACACCTGCTTTATAGACGTGTGCACACAACTGTTTGCGAAATGGAGCTTTGTGCTTGTGTATCCTACCTCTCTCATTTGGCACAAATCCAGATATTTCATAATATTTTCATATTTGCCATGTAACGAATCTAAATGCTATTCTTTTTTATGTAAAGTAAAGGCTATGTACTTCAGTGACTTTTTAGCGGTAACACAGAGGCAGGCGAATTGATGTTTGCTTCACTGTATTTTATTTCGAAAAAGTACCAACTGCGCTGTCAAGTTAGCGATGCTGGAATTGATATGTGTGCATGTGTGTGCGCGAAAAAAGATTAAAATGGATGTCGCTGTCTGTCATTTGAGTTTCTTTCTCTGAACAAATTAAGCATATCAAAAATGAACTGAAACTCAGCATATAGGCCCTATAGGCTACAATACCTATTTTTCCCCCTTGTTTATCTGTAAATTAAATATATTTCAAATATATTTCAAGAATTTATTCCTTGTATGTATATATATTGCAGATTATATATAACAATATTTAGTATTTTTTACATCTAGGTGGAAAAAAAGTTTTAATTTGACCTTTTTTTTTTTTTTTTTTATCCATGTTGTACCGAACCTTGACATCTGCATCTGCAAAAAATATTTAGTCAGCCACCAATTGTGCAAATTCTCCCACTTAAAAAGATGAGAGAGGCCTGTAATTTACATAATAGGTATACCTTAAATATTAAAGACAAAATGAGAAAAAAAATCCAGGAAATCACACTGTAGGATTTTTTATGAATTAATTTGAAAATTATGGTAGAAAATAAGCATTTGGTCAATAACAAAAATTAAATCTCAATACTTTGTTATATTGGCCCATTCCTCCTTATAGATCTCCTCTAGAGCATTAATGTTTAGGGGTTGTCACTGGGCAACACAGACTTTCAACTCCCTCCAAAGATTTTCTATGGGGTTAAGATCTGGAGACGGGCTGGACCACTCCAGCACCTTGAAATGCTTCTTACGAAGCAACTCCTTTGTTGCCTGGGCGGTGTGTTTGGGATCATTGTCATGCTGATGGACGGAGGTTTTTTACTCAAAATCTCATGATACATGGCCCCATTCATTCTTTCGTTTACACTGATCAGTCGTCCTGGTCCCTTTGCAGAAAAACACCCCCAAAGAATGACATTCTCCAAATCCTCTTCTGGATCCTCCAAATAATCTCTAGCAAACTTCAGACCGGCCTGGACATGTACTGGTTTAAGCAGGGGGACACGTCTGGCACTGCAGGATTTGAGTCCCTGGCGGCTCAGTGTGTAACTGATGGTAGCCTTTGTTACTTTGGTCCCAGCTCTCTGCAGGTCATTCACTAGGTCCCCCCGTGTGATTCTGGGAT
>JAUMHG010000041.1:11996389-12014918 GCA_032359395.1 Enteromius anoplus | reverse complement strand
ACAGTATGTTATGTCCATGTACTGAACTGTTATTATTCAACCATGCCAAGGTAAATTCAGTTTTCCATTCTATGGCATGCTTTTGATGAAACCAGAGAGCTATCTGACCCTCCATAGACACCAAGACAATTGAAATGATCCAGCACCAGAAATGCAGTAAATACTTCGGGAAAACAGTCCATGATAAGTATTCTCAGAGCATCGGAAAACTGAAGTTGAGCCACTGATGTCACAAGGACATTTTTACTGATGTGTTCTACATTTTTGGAACTGGGATCATTTCATTTGTATTGCTGTATATGGAGGGTCAGATGGCTCTCCAATTTTCATCAAAAATATCTTCATTTGTGTTCTGAAGAAGAATTTGGAACGACATGAGGGTGAGTAATTAATGACATAATTTTTTCATTTTTGGGTGAACTAACCCTTGAAGTGCATTAAACATCAGCCTATACTTTATATCATGGTTTCCAAAACTGGGGTTCTTAAGTTGATAAAATGCTTAATTAAATAAAAAATAAATCAAACTAAAACACTCCCTACAAGATTTTCTGAACTTAATATTTTCACATTTTAATTCTAAATACAAGTATTTCTTTTCTGATAATGTAATCCACACTAAACGTTACCAGTAATAACCGACACACACACATATATATGTATATAGGTTTGCAAATAAACCACATTCTTTTAGATTTGCTGTGCATTCCTGCAGCGGCTCTAACAAAGCATAACATCTAGCCTTCTGGTATTCATGGCTGGTGTTTTAGACAGTGTTAAGTTCCAGCCTGACTTTCTATAGCATTCTGTATAACCTTTAATATCCAGGACTCTCTCTAAATTTACGAGAGAAGCGTGGAATACCACACACAATTTGGACTCCTCAGTTGCACACTAAATATTGATCATCTCTGAAACTTAAGAAAAACATGATAATGTGAACATTAAAAGAAGCTGTGACACTGCCATCATTTTTGTAGTATACAGTATGTTGATATATTGCAGCCAAATTGCAAATATTAAACGTGGGCTTACTGGCACAAAGTCAAGAACCATTTAAGCAAGATCGCAGTATTTGTCATAATTTATGCTCTTCAGCTCAAGAGACCAACAATGCCAAGTATAAAGAAAGATTAGATACACTATGAGAAGTCATAAACATTGTCATTCCTAAACATACTCTTCAATACCTAGTGTTTATGATTACATTTGTGATCAAGTTGTGTTGAAAACAGCACAAATAAAGCAAAATTCAAAAGAGGCTGATTGTATATATTTCATCAATATATCTACAAACTAAACACAACTGATTCAATCCCTCTGTAATAACTGCATCGGCATAACATCGATAATTGGAAGACATCCATTAAATATTTCAGAGAGCACAGCACCACAGTTAAAGTGTTGGTGTTCAAGTGAATAATACAACAGAAGAGATAAAACAGAGGAGAAAATCTCACAGTAACATCCTTCTGATTAATCAGCTCTGACAGTAAGAGGTGTGGCCTGAGGAGAAAAGGAGCAGGTTCCCATCCACGTCTCCAAGTAACACTGACGCCGGTGAGGGACACGTTTAAAGCACAGGCACTAAGCAACTGACATTCTCTGGTCATCTGGGACAGTCATGACAGCCCCATTCACAGTACACAATAGCCTCCCATTTCAATTGTTTACCCAATTCTGAGATACAATAATGTTGTCGCATTAAAATTACTTGGCATAAGTGCATTCACTTGTGAAAATGTAACAATACAAAAAACATTCTAGGGTGTATTTTACTCAAAGCTAAGATAACAATCAAGGTTTTCTGGGGGGGAAAAAACAGCAAGGTGCAAAACTGAAGTTTGAATAGCCTGCTAAACATAACCAATGCTAGAAATTGACTGTCACTTAAGCCAAGCAAACAATTTTGTGGAAACAAGGGGTAAACAAACGGTGATGGTCCATACTTTTCCCCAAAGCTCTACACAAAGTCCTCAGTGACATCTTAACAGAAGGTGAGCTTCAAGTAGATTGCAGCAGCCGAGCAACCGAATCAACACAAATAGATAACATAAAAACCTTTCTTAAGCAAAATATATTTAATATACTGAGTAGATTAGGATAACACAAAACGAAGAGTTTATAAACTGCAAAATGTAGGCTTCTGATACCCGATTCTTAAACAAATTGTTCTTTTGAGTCGGATCTTTTCAATGAATCGGTTGACTGATTCAATAAACTGGACTTGGACGATTAGTTCACGAACAGGACTGAATCGGTTTGAGCGTTTTTCGAGTCACCGACTCCTTAAACAGAGATCCATCTCTACCATGTCCGATTTGTAGCTAGCTGACACCCGAAGAGTAAGCTGACAGTTTGATTTTAAAAACAATATTTTATTTCAGAGAGATGTAACCTAACTGAAATTAATAAAACACAAAGATTATTTAGTTGTTGTTGTTTTTTTTGCTACAGCATACTGCTCTGGATTCATGACGGTACGATAAAGACGTAAATCGGAAAACAATCATAAAGAGCAACATGTACTCACATATCACTTAAAAACCTTTTCGAAAACGCAACGTGCAACGCCAGACTGTATCGGACTACGTGATGACGCACTTACGCAAAAGAATTGCTAAATGCTAAATTTTGAACAGGTTCATTGAAACGATCTGTTCGAAAGAACCGATTCCATGAAATGAATCGAACTTCTCATCATAGTGGTCCTGTGTGCATATTTAGAAATTAAAAGGGAGACAAGCAAAATTTGCAAGGAGTCAAAAATGAATTCTAACGTAAATAAAAAGGTCAAGTAATGTTTCTTAAAGTGAGATTTCACTGAAGACAATGGCCCACATAAACGACGTTTCAAATCTTAAGAAGAAAAATGCTCCCCATGACTGAATTCACTCAATATCTTATATTATGAAAAAACATTCTATTTAAATTAGAGTACAACATCCATCAGCAAACGGCAAAAACGAACTTGTGAAACTTACAAAATAAAAACTTAGCATCAGACACTTCTTCATCAGTTACTGTCAGACACACCCATGAAAAAAAAAAGCTTTCAAAAAACGCGATTTTTTTTTTTTTTTTTTTGCTTACATGTTCATCATAAGCTACTCATATCTTGACATGACTCAAATTCCCCTTTAATCGTGCACATAATCGTTTGCAACTTTTCTATCTTTATTTTTTTTTTTTTTTCCCCAGGACGCAAACATTCGTGGGGCTCTTTCGGACGATGTGAATCATGAATGACTTCATTGTAATTGTGCAAAGTGTTCCGCTTGGCGGGGTTTACAAAAGTCTACCCCCTTCCCCAGCTCCTTATGCAACCCCTCAAAGAGAGACAATCTGGACCCTAGACTTTAAAGATCTATAACGTTAATTCAGCCAGTTCACCCGAACTCTTAAAATCATCACGGTTCCAAACTGTTCTGGTCTATATGGGAATCAGTAGGGTTTATGACCCAAATAAAGGTGGCGGAGCTGCACTGGGGCATCTCCCGAGCGTTGTTTACAAAACTGAGAGCAGAGCAGAGACAGAGGCAGGTGCCAGCCAAGTTTAGTTTAAACACTTCTACTGCGACTTGAGTTTCCTACCTGAGCAGCGCGGTGTCTCCCTGTCTGCTGACCACACTCTCGCTGGACGCATAGTCCACAGTTTGTCCAGCGGGCAAACACGATGGTAAAAAGCAGCAAAGACTAAGAATTATAGCGGTGAGCCACTGACCGGAGACGCACGCATCCTGCACTGCAATCATTATGTCCATCACCGCCGAATGGAGCACGATCCGCGCCGTTATCAAAAATAAAAATATCTGGATGAAAATACAATAATCCTCCGCGACAAAGCCCGAGAATCGTCGTTCCGCGTAGTTTCCCAGATTTGTTTTGATCGGAACCTGACCGCGGGAGGAAGTCGACTCTCCAGTGGCTTGCACACCATCTAGTGAGGAAATGGGAAACGGGAGCAGAGCTAGCAGCAGACAACCCCCCGGCTCTGATCCTGTTGCCATGCGGCCGTTTCCCAGGCAACCTGTTCCCTGTAGCTCGTGATGGAGCAGTTAAGCGGGTGGTTATTCTTGATACGGCAATACTATTTAAATGAGTGAGTTTTGACCACCCGGGGTTTGGCGCCCTGCGACCTCGAGACGTCCTCCTGCAAACACGCACTTTGTTTTGTTTTAGCCTATCGCGTGCGACGTCTCCAAAAACGAGTCGATGAAAAGGGCAAGGTAAAATGACACAGGTCAGGTCTTGTTTGTGTCATCGGTGGCCCATGCAGCCCTGCAGTGGTCTGCTATTTTTTCCGAGAAGTTACTACATGTTGGGTGTCTCATGCATTTTTAGACTCGGTAGCTTTAAAGATGTCATAGTTCTCTCAGACCGAATGTTTTTCGTGTGTGTGTGCTTATCGTATCAAAGGAAACAAAGATGTCCTTAAATTCTATTTGTGACCCTGTAGGCTACCACAAAAACTAGTTATAAGGGTCATTTATACATAATCTGAAAATAGAATAGCCTAAACAAGCTTTCCATACATGTATGGTTGGCTAGGATAATTTTTGGGATGAGGTACAACATTTGAAAATCTGGAATCCAAGGGTGCCAAAAATCAGAATATTAATAAAAACGCTTTTAAAGTTGTCCAAATGAAGTCTTTAGTCATGAATTTTACTAATCAAAAATTTATTTTTTAGATATTTACGGTAGGATATTTACAAAATATTTTAATGGAACATGATTGGCATTAAAAAAAGATGGATCATTTGGACACGTACAATGTATAATTGGCTATTGCTACAAATATACCTGTGTGACTTACACTATGACTGGTTTTGTGGTTTGCATAAGGCCTAATATGTGACTCATCAAACAAGCACATACAGGCTCAGTTTCATACTGTAAACAGGCTTAGCCTGGATTAGTCCTTAGTTCAATTAGGACATTTAAATCATTTTACTAAAAATAAATAAATAAAAGGATGATAAAAGGCGTTTCTGATGTGCATCTTATGACAAAACAAAGGCACTGGCATGTTTTAAGATCAGTCCGTGCAAGTTTCTTTCAACTGAAACAGATCAGAATTACATTTTAGTCTAGAACTAGGTTTAAGCATGGTCTGTGAAACTGGGGGACAGTGTTTCATGAAATATTCATCTGAATTTACTTTACAATTTTGCGTGCATTTTAAATATTCTGCTGAAATAGTCAAAAAATATGAAACAACTGACTTTACAACAACAACTGAAACTTTAGACCTAGTATTAATACTCAAGTTCCTAATTTTTAAAACTGTGGCCAGTAGCATTCATATGCAAAAAAATAAATAAAGAAATAATCCAGTGTGATGAGAAATCAGAGCTTCTCTTAAAATTGTTTCCTTTATCAACTAGATACTTAGTATACGCACACACACACACACAAAACATAAGAAAATCAAACTATTAAGTCGTATGATGTGATTTGTACAAAAATGTATGGTTTTAAGAAAAAAACAAACAAGCATTGAAACCATTGACTGACATGAAAAGAAGAAAGCAACAAATTAAATCATATCAACCAAATTATAAAATAAGTACAAACTTCCATGAGGTAATGTATAATTGCTTACTTTATAAAAAATTGCTTTCAGTGTCCTGAATGAGCTGCAATTTAAAGTTTAAAATTGACACTTCGCAAAGATAGGAAAGACAGCAGGTTACTTTAGATATGAAAGACTCAGCTTTTACATTTTGTCATGTTTTAAAGAAATTCAAAACAAAACCAATAAATACCATTATAGAGCAGCGCATAAATCCATAATCTCTTCCTCTTTACCAGTAATTCTAGAACAAAATAAACATGAATGAACATCAGAATATATCTTGTTTCCACGGTCCATCCAACCTACTGATTTGCTTGTCGGACAAAAATGGCAGATTCTGCATAACGATTGGTCAGATTACCTGTCAATCAAATTCCCTGCAAAAAGTCATTTTACCAGTTTTACATTTTCATTTCATCAAGCCATGTAATAAACAAGACATATTGTACCTTAGTCGGGTTAGATGCCATATTAAATTTAAAGCTGTGAGGCATAGACTACAGATAAGCGAAGCCAAGATAAATAATAATGAAGAATAAATAATAGCGAAGAATTATTATTGACTAGCTAATAATTCAAACAAAGCACACTACAAACACTATATATACTTATTCATGAATTCATAGTAGGTCTGCATCATAACGTGGATGTCAACAACTAAATTAATTTCAGCTTTTTATATATTGGTAAACCAATTTATGATGTTAATAAGCCAATTTATGGATGTTAACAGCCATGTTTCTATATATGTTTCTACATTCAAATACTGGTAAGCCAATTTACAGTATGTTTGCCATCAATACTATGCACAATAAGATACGTCCGTCTTATTATCTGCATTGAGAACTTTTTTTCCCCACTGATGTCCATGACCCCATCATTACAGACTTGCAGCAGACCAGTTGAAAGCCATTGCTTTAGAACAAAGGAAGTGCTTGAAGGAAAAATCATTCACTGCTAAAATAATGGTTGACACATCCCACAATAGCAGCTATAGGCTACACCGAAATCTTTCATTAAAGTAACCTACATTTTTCCTTTTTTCCCTCACTGCTCAAGGCTATAATCGTCAGTGCTTTTACTCTATAGCCTCTTTAAGACGAAAAGCACTATGCTTTTAGGAGTCACGGTAGAGTACGATATAGCGAGTATTGTTGAAAACATAAAGTGAGGACCAGATCAGCATTTTCACTAATAAGCTAGGGGAATTTCACACACTCATCGCAAGTATTTCCTTTTTATTTGGTGCCATTTCCATAGCAGCAACTACTTGTTGGCTTGCTCACATTCACCTCTCTTTGATAGTGAGGTTGAAGAATTCACAAGGTGTACAGACGTGCTTTGATAAGGGATATAGGTTTTTCTTTATTGTACTTGTAGTTTTCATGTGCTCAGTGAATGTTTTCATTTTCTCCTCATGATGACCATTCCTTTGATTTCCGTTCCCGTCGACTTGCTGGGTATTCCGTAATGTTTGTTCCCTTTAAAGAAAATCTATTTTCTTTGTTACTTTTCTCTGCCTTCTTTATTTGAAATAATGTGTTCGGTGCAGAGTACAATCGCGCAACAGTATGTGTTGGTGAAGCCAAAAGTTTTATTTTTTTAGATGAGGATCTACGGTAGTTTGATTTTGTAGATTGTGCATGCTACAACTAATGGATTTGTCTAATAAGGAATATATTTACTGTTGACTCACTGACATGGTTGGGCTATTTGTAAAATGGCTCAGATAAAAGCATTTTGAACCTGCTCCTGTTGAGTATTTTCATTTTAATTGGGAAAGACATGGTTTGGATATAATTGCCTGAATGTCATTAGCGTTAATGGTAACCAAAGTCCCTTCATTCCATTCTGTATCTAAATTGGACTGGCATAGTTGGTCTGTGCTAATCATTTACACTGCCAAAAGCCAAACACTCATTACTAGGTAATTCCAGCATCATGCCTGATGTTTGAATAGGATGAGAATACATGCATATTAAACATATTTACTTTTTTTTTTTTTGAAAAGTAACAACTATATTGAGAAATATTGAGGCATCTAAACATAGTCATAATGATGTTTTGTCACCTTCTGTGAGAGACCAGAGCCAATTATCATTTTTACACTTTTCATAACTCATTCTAAAAACATTCTTAGCATCTTTTAGCATACAAAATATTTATATGTGCCAAAAAGAACTAGCTTTATAATGAGGATATTATAATATTACATTTAATATAAGTGATAAAAATATGAAAATAAATTATATTAATCCTCTAATTCTAAAATAACAGCACATCTCAAAATTAAATCAATGCTTTAATATTATTAATACTCTGAATAATTGTCACCTTTATTAATATTTTTAAATAGGGACTAATTTTGTTTTTAATTATTTAATTACTTGGATGAAAAAATTTACATATTTTAGTTCTTTAATTCTTTCTTGCAAATAATGATACAATAGTTTTTGCAGCTGTGATTCATTTTGACTAATAATAAACAAACAAAAACTATTTTGAATTCAACTGCATTAAAATGATAGATAGCTATATGATAAATACTAAAATATATAGAATGGCATAATATAAAATGATAAAGAAATCATAGCTCAAAATAAATGAATCTCAGACAGAGAGGGAACTTAACCAATCAAATGTCTCCTCTCTGACTTATATTATGATTGAAGAAATTTAGTGTGTCACAATTACCCCAATTGCTGGCAGTCTACCCTGTTTAGGGATCAAGTTTGATTGAGGCTTGATCAAAGGAGTCCATTCCCCCATGCGAAAGTAACCTAAGACAAAACAATACAGCAAAAACCAGTCACTTAATAACTGAAATGACTTTTGAAATTCTCTCAAGCACACAGAACCGAGTCTACCTGCTCATGCATGAAAGCTGTGATTATTATTACTCCCCATCCTCAACACAGTTCTGTGAAGATGTGAGGGAAATGGGAGCTTTTCACACTTTTACACAATGCAGCTCCTGAAATAATGGACAAGATAAATGACACTCAGGATTCTACCGTAGTGGCAGGGTCTTTTGTTTTGTGCTGTCTTGCCAAAACCTTTATAAGAGAGAAACACATTTAGAATCCTTAGTCCTATTATTTCATACCTCAAACAAGCTGTATCCTTAAAAGAATGATTCCAAGTTAAAAAGCATAAAGTATAACGTTGGTCAGGGGGAAAGTTTCATCTCTTCATGAACTAGCTACTTGAAAAGTAAACCTGGCCGGAGGCTTAAATCACTGAATATTTTTTCCTCACACTTCCATGACATCGGTTACATGCCTGACGTGAGCAGTCCAGGAATGATTTGTGCAGCCTGCAGTAACTTTACTGGTATGGGCAGAGCAAGTCAAAGAGCAGTGCATTCGACAATAGATTATGTTATGCAGCCAGAGGACACCCATAACCACTCAGATAATACGGATAAACTTGCAGTTGTGAGAATGAAGGTCAGAAATGTGAAAAGTTTAGAATTCATAAAAAAAGTCAGAATTGGGAAATGTAAAAAGGTGAGAAGTGTAATATTGCAGAATTGCAAGTTTATACTCACTATATTGAATTTATAGCTTGCAATTCTGACTTTATATCTGACAATTCTGAGAAAAAAGTCGCAATAACCTTTATAAATTTTTTTATTCAGTGGCAGAAACGGGCTGAAAATTTTAAATTCTGTCATCATTTGTTTAGTCTTAAGTAATTCCAAATCTATATCAATTTATTTGTTTTGCCGGGCAGAAAGATATTTTGAAAAAAGGTTTGTAGCCGGGCTGTTTTGGCCACCATTGACTTCCATAATAGGAAAAAAACAAATACTACGGAAGTCAATGGTGGGCCAAAACATTCATTCTATATTATCATTTGGTCACTCATTTGCAATCTATATTAAGCTTCTGTACAGTAGCAACATTTCCATCATTAAACAGCGCAACGTAGTAGAAACACTTAAAGTGCTGTAATATATTTAAAACATTAATATTTAAATATCAAATTCAGTAACCACTGTATTAACAATGCGTAGTCAACCAGATGAATATGAATGCACTCCGCTTAATAATTCAGTGTTTTCCTTATAACGGTTTTCTGTGGGAAACAACCTAACGTGAAACTTTGCAAGTTGCGTTTATATTCTGGCTTCATCTGCTGGCCTTTACAAAATATACATCATCAATAAGGTTTTTTTATAGAATTTCACCTTTTAATGTCTGCGTTTTACAACATTTCTAATGAATGCAAGCTGAAATGGCTGTAACAGTAACAAACTGTAAACATTTTACGGGAAAACCTGTTAAATGGTTAACGGTAATTTACAGTTTCTTTGAAATAACTCAGTTTTTTTTTAGTTTTTTTCTTATCAGTTATGTTTATGTCACGGTTCTGGTGTGGGAAGGACGAGTGGAGATTTCAATACTTTAAATAATAATTCTTTTAATACTCACACAGGNNNNGCACACCTGAACAGAATAGACAATCAACAGAACTGGGTCACACAGAGCACATGGGGAAAACCAATAACAAACAGTGCAGGGGTGTGACAGTTTATTAGGGTTGTAAGTTACATGTAATGTTGTTAAATGAATGTTTATAGCATATTTCAGTTGAATATTTAAAAGCTGCTTAAGATGGGTTTTGGTTCATCATGTGAGTTTCTCAACATCACCTGCATTTGGTGCTCATCAGTGTATTTCAAAGCTACAAAACAGATTTCAGTACTTTAATATGTTGGTTAATTAAAATTACAGCACTTAACTGAAAAATTTTACTTAAAACCGCACAAACTAAAATGTTGTTAGCGTTTTTTTTACGGTCACATTCAACCACAGCTGCCAGTTTTTTACCGTAAACTTTACAGATTTTTTTTACAGTGTACAAATGAATGGCGTTCAGTGGAGCAAAGCTTCACTTTGCCCTCCTGGGGGGCATTCCTTTAAGAGTGTGATGTAACATGAAATCTGTCAGTTATCATTTTATTATTATCTTAACAAAAAAATTAATTATTTTCATGGTGGACATCAAGGCCAGCTAGTTTGAAGAATTTGATTTATATCTTCAATTAATCTCAAGATCCAAGAGTGACCTTTAAGATGTATCAAACAGTGACAAATGGGGTCATTAGAGATAACCTTCTCTTAAACATTGCATTTTGACTGGCTGATGTGGTTAGAGAAATACATTTCAGATATTACTCATTGTAGATATGCTGTTTGGCAAACAAAAACAGTCATAATCAAATTTAACCTGTAAAATTCCTGATCGAAACAGACTGAAGTTGAAGTCAAATTATATTAGCTTTAGAGACTTATAAGGATTCTGTCTTGAGTAAATAATGCAATAAATACAGCAGAGATAAACAAGAACGATATTACTATTTTTGATTACCAAGGTGGCATTTTGATGACATTTTCACTTTTGATTGGTAGCTGGAGTCACGGCAAGCAAGATGTAATTAATGTGTAATGAGAGTAGTTTAAATATGTATTCAGAACGTTAACATGTTCATCAAAAAGTTTAATTTCTGTAAACAGAGATGGTCTACATAAGGACGATCACGGGACGAGTTTAGTTATGCATACAAAAGATCCACCACACTGAGTTATTGTTCTGCCAGAATGAAAAAGAAAATTTTATCCTGCGTTATGCTCAATTGGCATCATCAAAGAGAGTGACAGTGACTGCCAACAGGATATTGCCCACCAGTACAAACACAGTTGGTCACAGTTGGAGTCCTTGCAGTTCTTTGATTATAACATAAAAAACTTTCAAAATACACTGGAACACAGCGCATGCAAAGAAAACTTGGACGAAATTTCTCTTTTTTAAAAGTTAAAAAAAAGAAAATGTAACCATTAATATTTCTTTTATTTACTTTTTTTTTTATTTTGATGAATTAGCCAGTCTGTGGTTCAACTTATTTAAATTCAACAAAAGCTACAATGTGTGTGTGTGTGTGTGTGTGTGTGTGTGTGAAGAAAATACACTGTCAGTTCTCTTTTCTAAATTACAACACATGCCCAGGGGAATTTTTCCAATGAAAATAGACAGTGTTTCACTGAAAGAACCACTTCAAGAGTCTGACCTTCATATGCCAGGCTGGAAGTTAATTTTACATCTCATTTAAAGCCAGTGATCAGAGAGGCTGAGTTTCCCCTGCAGATAGTGCTGCGGAAGACTGGGATTTTCAAAGCATGTTTTAATCTGCCTGACCCTCTCACATGGAAAGGTAGACTACCCATAGTGCACTTAGACCTAGAACAGCTTTATCAGAGCTCAACGTAAATGCAATTTAGATCCATTGCCTTGAGCCGAATGTCTATAGTAATACAACACTGAAACAATGAGTATAAGGTCTTGGTGCAGAAATCAGACTTGCCGTATGCTTATGTTAGAATGAACTCTTGTTTTTGTAGTAGTACTATTTTACTTTTTTTTTTTTTTTTTTTAGATTTGGCCTTTTGATGACAAATGTATCTAAATTTATGTTGAATTATTTATATTTCAGTCAGTTTTAACTAACAGTGCAAAATGAAACTAAAATAATATACACACACCACATGTTACGTTTCTGTCTGTTTTAGATTCGTCTTCATGTCATGCCCTTATTTGGATTTCCTGTCTTTATGTGATTATTAGTTCATTCAGTTCCACCTGTGTCTCCCCAGCTGTCGCTCCTTTAGTCATTAGTTTGTTGTGTTTAAATACCCTGTCTCCTGAGTTTTAGTTTTTCGATCAATGATTGTGTTATGTTTTGGATTATAGATTGCATCTCCTCATGCTATACTTTATTATTAAAAAGACTTTATGTTTATTTGATTTCATGACTCCTGCGCTCTCCTCCACCTGGTACAAACATAACACTACATTGTGCACTATAATACAATGTGGATTATTTATGCTTAACAATGTTTTTTGTTTTGTTTTTTTTACTCGTATTCCCCACACAATGTAAAATTCACAAATACAAAATTAATATTTAGTAAAACAACAATAATAATAAGTTAAAAACAAACTAAAATAAAAATAACAAAAACAACAACAACAACTGAAAAATAAATAATAATTGTTAAATAATACAACAGACAATTCTTTCCCATTTATATTCTATAAAAAGTATAAAAACCTACCCCATTTCTGATAGAAAGAATGGGTGGAGTCCTGACGTCTATATGCTTAGAAAGTAACAGAAAAATTGTATTCACAAAATTCACAACACTAGTTGTGGTTGTGAGTTTGCATCATGTGTATGTGACCCTCATGTTGTTCCAAACCTCTTTAAGTTACTTTCTTTTGTTGAAGAAGAAAACCAACACATTGCTGGAAGCCTTTGACTTTCATAGTAAAAAAAAAAAAAAAAAAAAACTACTACGGAAGTCAAAGGCTACCAGCAACTTATCTTTGTTTATGCAGTACATCACTCGTTCATGCAATGAATTACTCGGTTTTCTGCAGTATTGTTTTATTACATCACTGTATGCTTCATACAGTACGTTATCTTTGTTCATGCAGTACATTGCTCTGTATTTTATGCATGTTTATGCAGTACATCACTCCTTCATGCAGTACATTGCTCTGTATTTTATGCATGTTTATGCAGTACATCACTCCTTCATGCAGTACATTACTCTGTATTTATGCAAGTTTATGCAGTAAATTGTATGTTTTATACAGTATTGTTTATGCAGTACATCCACTGTATACTTCACACAGTATAATTGCTAATTAATTAAACTTTTGGTGGAAGATAAATTTAAAATGTTTATGCACTTGTCTGAACTTTATTCTTAGTTGAGACAACGTTTAAGTTCACTAAACTTAGTTAATTGCACATGTTTTATAAAGTAATGTTAACTTTATTCTTAGTCATTACAACTTCACAATTTAACTTCAATTTTGTTCATTGCACTTGTTTTATAAAGTCCTGTCAACTTCATTTTTAGTTAAGACAACTTGACAATTTAAGTTAATTAAACTGAAATTATGTTAAATGCACTAATTTTATAAAGTCATGTCAACTTTTTTCTTATTTGTGACAACTTGACAATTTAAGTTCACTTAACTTAAATGATGTTCATTGCATTTGTTTTATAAAGTCCTGTCAACTTCATTTTTAGTTAAGACAACTTCACAATTTAAGTTAACAAAACTTAAGATTTTAAGGCAGCATGAACCCTTAGTTTTTTAAGTTGAAACAACTAAAAGTTTTTTTTTTACAGTGTTGGTTACGCACATTTTTCAAAATATCTTCTCTATATGTACAACATAATCCACTTGAGCTAGCAAAATATTTCAAAAATAGTTTTGTTCATTTACTATTCATTAAATCGTGTCATGTATCACATTTTATTCATCAACATTGTTTAAATTAAAATAATTTAGTTATCATCATGTTACACATTGTTGAATTTTGTCAATGAAATAAGAAAATGGTAACCCTTTACTTACAGCCTTTATGTATAACGCGTTATAAAATGCGTTTTAATGCTTTAATTATGCTTTGTGGTATATAATAATAATGAATAATTATGAATAATTATAACGCATTATACATAAAGGCTTTAAGTAAAGGGTTACCAAAAGAGTCATTTCAATGAACGTAATCAGGAGTTTCAGCACAGATTTCAAAATGGGTTCAAGTTGGTCACTTGGATTGGATTTTGACCAACAGAAGCCGCTTGATCTGAAAGTATAACTTCTGTAAGAGCTCTACTTCACACATCACTGTAGCTACAATAGACAGTTAACCTTTTATGCCAGTGAAATTTCATTAAATTGACTACACCCTTAAAAAGAAATTTTCACCTTCTGCTAAAAACTTTGGCTCTCAGTGAATAGGGAGGCGGAAGCTATTTAAAGAGGCCATGTCACACGTTTTGCAAAGATCAATATATTCATATGAATGTGGTGACCTTCTCACATTCAAAGACAAGAAGGACTGCCCTCCGGCAGTCTTTTCAAATACTCTCTAAGATCTTTTGTGTGGCCTGATCATTTCAGAATACCTAATTCAGATCGATAGACTTCATTGGTCCAAAGAAAAAAAAAAAAAAAAATGAAATAGCTCTCAGCGCAAGACCATATCTCTGATTAGTAGTTTGCTTCCCTCAGTAAACAGAGATACCCCAGAGCTCACACTGCAAGCATTTTTAGCGGTACCTGTCAAGGGGCTCATTAAAACAGGAAATAAAATACATCTGAGAGCTGTGAGTAGTTCAGGAAATGACCAGCAATATCTAGCCTCTTCCCTTCTCGCTCCTGTGGCTGGCAAATAAACCCTATAGGAGAAGGCAGGAAGCAACTTATTCAGTCTGGAATTGGCTAGATTGTGATATTCAGCAGAAGATAATGAGAAGTGATGGGGCAAGGCAGACAGGCCAGATAAAAGGCCTCCAGGCATTCCGAACGCCGTTTAAAGGTGGGCACATTGACGATTCGCACCTCACATTCAGGAGAACTCTTTATCCACGCATGTTGTTTTTGTCCGCTTCTCCTGCCACATAAGCATGAGCTGTTATTTGTAGTGCCTGTCAATTTCGGAGCACTACTGTGGAGCAGAAGCAATGGAGGCGAACATGTTTGTGTGAGGAGAAATGCTATTCAATTCCAGTGGGGTCCCTGTGGTAAGGGCCCAATATCTGCAGACACACAAGCAGAGCATAAGTAAACAGCCATATAGCGCTTTAGTCGAAGAGCCAGTTGGAGTCCATTTCATCTTCGCTGAGGCAGTTCAGGAGATGCACTGAAGTTTACTCGCCAATTTAAATGTACGCCGGTGTTTCCATGTGGTAAATTCAGTTTACCGCCTGAATTGATTCCCTTGCTTTGGCTCCGTTTAAATGCAGCCGATGCATTTCAACCAGGTTTTCTCTTCCCTCTGCAGAGGGACCCCAGCATCTTCGAAGATTCAAAGATATTCGTGGATGACAAAGACAGTCGTGTGCCCTCTGGGACGATGTTTGAAAGAAGGTTTGAATGTTTCATATCCAACATGCTTTCTGTGATCATACCTTGCTCGTGTGAAAACAAGCACCAGGGATAAGGCTTGAATTGGTGCTTTTATTCTCCTGCTATAATACAGATTTTTTTTTTTTTTACGCGAGGATTGCTGCTTGCATTATAATCAGCCCTGATTTTTCCCTCTTCAGCTCGTAGCCAACTCTCAGCTGACATGACTGCACTTGTATTTGTTTTTAGACGTCTCATCTGTGCATTGCTGTTATTTATCTCAGCCGCATTCACAGGTTGGCGGATAACGTGACAACAAAGGTGCCGTGTTAACCTGGGCCGTTATGCATTCAAGACAACAAATTTACCAGTGTCCCGTTATGACAGAATCAGAATCAAATCTTTAATCTTTTCAAGCCACTCACTTTTTTTTCAAATACATTTATGCCAGAGCCCACATCACCTTCGCTTAGAGCTCCTTTTAATATATCGCATATAGTGACCGCAGGGAATTACAAAGAACTGCTAAATTACCTATTCTGTTATCATAAAGTTATAACCTAAACCTCTCAGCCAGGTGATTACTGCTGGGGCTCCGCTGACTTACTTCTCTGAATACTGATGATATTCTATGATATTTAAAATATTATTAATATTTAAAACCATCATCTTGAGGATCATGAATATTAAACTGCTAGATGTTGTATACTTCATATTGTGGATCTCAATATATAGGTTGTGATTCTATTATATGGGACATTTATTAAACAAAGTACTGTAATCCCAAGAGATTTCGACTTGCCAGTCTATGATAGCACACGTCTAGGAACTGCTAAAAGGAAGAGAAGAAGGCAGTGGATTGTGAAATTCATTATTCTACTGATTTAAGTTAAAATGATGTGGAAAAACATTTCGCTTCTGGTGTATGTACGTGAAAAGGAAGGGGGTCTCTTTTCGGTTTGATCATTCATGTGTGCAAATGTTCCTATTTCTGTTCCAAATGATCAAAAGTTCTCATTCAACTAGCACACAGAGGTCCATCAATCATACTAAAATAAAAAATAAAAAAAAAATAGCAGCACAGAGGATTCACAAGGGCACACGGCAAATAGTTTGGTTCACATTGAATTATTTAACTCTTTATTAATTTCATGGAGAATTCCAAATTAGCATTATATTTGGACTTGAGATAAATAGAGATCCTGTCTTTTTTTTAGGAAAAGGCTGCATGCAACACACATCATCGGATATTCGAATATGAGCACTACATCTTCTGCGGTTATGACTTCCATTTTGCAAATCAGACTGTGTTCAATATGTATCCGCTTAGAGAACAACTTTCCAGCCATAAAATAGATATTTTTGGCTGAGGTTATGATCAACACCCTCGTTTCCCCCTTCTACTTCATCAAAGCAATGACCTGGAAATATGTCACCTTGTAGTGTCACCATGTTCAGTCATCTTTGGAGGCCACCTGCAGTTCCAATGTCTCATTTTCAGATTCTGCAGATTTGTAACGCCGTGTCCCCACAAGTTTCCTTCTAAATGACATTCGGCAAATACTTGAAAATGACTTGTGACGTTTCATATGCGGTTTTATAAAGCAAATTCACACCACATCTTTACAGGGCTCTCTGGTACAGTTCGGGGGAAGTTAGCAGGAAATAAATGTGTGCCCGTTTATCATTTGTCAGACTGCCATCTCCTGATCTCATCCCTTCTGTGAAAAGCCTGTGGAAGGTGAAATTAAATTGACGACAGACGGAATACAACCTCTAAAAATGTTTGAGACACGATAATGGTCTGTACTGTGAACAAAATAACCCTTATGCCATGCTGAAAATCAGCACCTAATTTTGTGCTTCTGGTCATAAATGAGCGGGCTTTTAAAAACTGCTTTTAAATCTATTATTATGTTACATTATAGTCAACTCTTGGACTTTTTTCAACTTGTTTTCTTTCAGTTAGCACAGATATTCTTTTTGAAACTCTGTGGCTTTTGCGTAAACACACACACAAGCACACACAATATTTTCTATGCCTAAATTTAACCCTAACAGAAGACACTATTTTGAATCATTATTTGATTTGTCCGGTCATTTTTGACTTGAAGCACTACAATATCAGTTCTTTTTGGAAAGTGGTTACACACTGTAAACAAAGTCAGTATGTTTTAGTCAATTGTGATAAAATGAATGTGCCCCAACCATATTATTTGTTTTGGCAGTCCCCAACAACAGGTTGACAAACATTTAAGGTCAAAAACACTTTCATTGTCTTATAATATGCATTTATTCTTACCTTACAATGACTCCCAAACGATTCGCTCAATGATTCATTTTTGCAAATCCCTCCTTTATGTGTTACTAATCTGCGGTGATTGGTCCGATTGGTCTCCTCTTATAATACCTGATGAAACCGCATTTGTGAGTGCTGCTTGTGTACACCAAAAACACTATATTAACAATCAATATGCTTTGTTCCATGTGGAAGTCAATATGAAATATCTTGGGATTCGACTCATTTTCTGCGTCAACTTTTTCTTTTGAGAGACAATAACTTTATACACAGTGATAGCCTGGTTAGTCTGGCAAAGCGGCGTTTTAGAGCATTTCCGTTCCCCAAAAAGTGGGAACCAATGAGAAACGACAGGCAGTTCTGCGACTGGAAACCATACCGGCTTTCAAACATGGCGTGTACCGAGCATTAACAATGTTTCGTAACCTTTCGACAATGCTCAATTGCTTGGTAAACTCTTCGAAAATAATCACTGAATAACTGTAAATACCAGCTACTCTCATTTTAATCTGGCAAAACCGACAGAAATCGCTTGACGACATTTTCCTACTGCTTTAATGATGCTAGCTACAATTGGTAACGGTGGCTTCAGGTTTTCGTCGCTACGCATACGTCATCGGAATGAGTGGTCTGATAGGTTGTAGATTTGTCCAGTAGTATACAGAGGCATCTGATGGACGCAGGTTAAGCCCGCCTCCCAGAAGGCGGGTAGT
>JAUMHG010000041.1:11956595-11991047 GCA_032359395.1 Enteromius anoplus | reverse complement strand
TTCATATTCATGTTCAGTTTTTTTTTCTTATGTGGCAAGTAGCCGTGTAATAAGCGGGATAATATACAGGCAGCCGGGAGTTATGGCGAAATAAGCCCCTTCAGCGTGATACAAGACCCTCCGCTTCAGGTCGGGTCCTGATCACACTGTCGGGACTTATTTCTGCGATAACTACCAGCTGCCTGTACATTATCCCTTACATAGTCCAGGGGGGGAGTATGGGTTGTGTGGGCTCCTGGACAAAACGTTCGCACAACGTTGGCAAAACATTTGTGTGGGCCCCTGGGCAAAACGCTATCGCAAAATTGCCCATTCAAGCAACACCACCATAACGATTCAAGGGCCCTCCCTCCATATATCCATCAGAGGCCCTATATGGTCAGGGGCCCTTGTAGGCAGAGGATCAAAGAATGTAGGCCCTGTAAAATAGACAAATGAAAATACATTGTTGATAAGCGTTGCAGATTGTTTTTGGCTAGGGGCCCCATGCACCCCAAGGGCCCCGGGCAGTGGCCCCGCTTGTCCCGGTTTGTAATCCGTCCCTGATATAGCCTACTGCATTAGAAACACAATTCAAATTGAAATGTACTAGCCTACCTACGCTTTTTCAGATACACCGCATATGGCATTGCTGTCAAAGAGTAGGCTAGCTGTTTTGCTTATTGTGAAGTTTTGAGCATTACAATGTTTAAAACCGATGCCATATCAAATGTTCCTAGACCAGGAAGATCTTCAAAACGAGCAGTTCATTCATAAATTCATAAGATCTTATTTCATGCTGTGAAAATAGACACCGGAAGACAGAAGACAATCAGCGCAGTGAGGGGCGTGGCTACAAGTTCAAGTGTCGCACATTTTGTGAAATAAACGTAGTTTCTGTATCATTTCATCAGAGTTAGTTGTTGAGTACCAGCATGTTATTGTATCATCACTTAGTAGTTTGAGTCGGTCCATAATTGTCATTTAAACTTTGACTCCTTTTATTGCACTGAACCTTGATGAACTGTGATGTTACCATGGCAACAACATTTGGCAAGTTTAAGGATCACCCGGCTTCCCCTTGCAGGAACAAAACAGCAGCCGTGATTTCATGCACAGAATTACTCCCCAGATACTTACTGAAGTAACTCCTATAAAACGCTCCCACCAAATGCAATCAAAATGAAAGAAATAAGGGGCCTTTGGAAGCGTCAAAAATGTGATTTTAACACTCTTTTTTTCTTCCTAGGAGAGTTCGTTTCCTCCTTTGATATTCCTGTTCTTATTTGCCATAAAGCACATATTAAATTGGAATTTAATGATGAAATACTGTGTCACTGATCTAGTGGGGGTTCAGTAGCATGGCAATGGACCGTTACGGAATATGCTCAAAGAAATCTATTATGACAGCATAATTTTGCATCATTATATCATCTTCGTAAACAGAGAGTCAATTGAAGTTGAAAATCGAGGGTGGTTTTTGGGTCATAATGTATATATTCATTAATGCCATTAATGCCAAAGCTATTCATAGTTTCACAGCTGTATATCACTTTCTAGACTCCACATCGAGGATCAAGTGATGCAACCCCATTGTCAGACAGCTAGAAAAGAGGAAATGTCACTGATCATATATGGCTCTGTATTGAATTATTCAGCAGTGTAAAAATAGAATGTGTGAAACCTTCATTTCTGGGTGGAACTGCAAACTATCCGAAACAAAGCACTGATGAGATACTGCCCCCTAAAGGACAACCAGGGCAATGCAGATTAGGATGATTTTCTAATTAGGTCACAATGCTAATGTACAATGCTAAATTAAATATTACCCTAGTATGTTTCCTAAAGACCACAGTGGACTGCAGTGTAAACCAGAATAATATATTTTACTATACCTAATTGAAAAACAAATTCTCTACTGTGCTGGCTAAAAGTTAAAGATTGTGGTAATATTTTATAATAAACTTCCATAATAAGAAACATAACATAAAGTAGGGCAATGCTTAAAAGAACATAGACAACTGCAAAAACCACTAAGCAGTAATCCAGGGATTTGCATTAATATTGATATTGTACTGTACATTTGCAGCAATATAGTGGCCAATTCAATAGTATGTGACAACATGCCCTACTATTGGGCTAGTTGAAAAAAAAAAAAAATTCCAGGCTAATAAAGATCAAGTCAGAACGCTACAGTATGTAAATAATAAATAAATTATAATGTATTTTTACCTAATTGGGAAACAATGTGTAGCTATAGTCTCCACTGCACTACAAAATAAAACATTAAAGATTATTATATTTATATATTTAATGTAAAAGCATCATACTGTAGTTAAGATGGACTACATGTCACTTAAATATAAGAAGTGACCATCTGCCCTGCTGTTGTGTTCTAATAACATAAGAACACATCAGTTGACTTGAAACCTACTTGGACAATATTCACAAAAGTGTGACAGCTAGCCTCAGTATTATTAAGTAGGCCTGCTGTCTGATTTCCTATAGAACATCTAATAGTACATGTAAAGACTGCCATCTTAAGGCACAACAAAGCAAAGAACAGCAGCTTTGTCCTGCGAGTGATGATTCGACTGTAGATTTTCCAAATGGGAGTGAAGCTGTAAAAACACCGTCACTGACAAGCCTTCAAAATATCTCACAGAGCTGTGTTGTAGTTGATGGATGACATATTCCTTGAATTAACTTGTTTCATCTAGAAATTAACCAGCCCTAAAAAAAACTAAGTCGGAGATCCTGTTCTCATAACCTTAACTGTCACTGCGTCGGGTAATCAATCATTCTGTTTCTCATCTCATTTTAATTACAAACTGATAACCATTTCTCCTCATACTGCTAATATTGTTCATATGAGGATTATGTCAGTCTCTCTATGACCAAATCCTCTTGATTGTATTATTACGGCTGATTTAGAATAATTCATTCCTGATAAGCCTCAATAGGAAGGGTTACACTTTGTTTAATGGGGCTTAATTAACCTTCAGTAACTCCTTGAAGACACAAACTAAACGGATTGAGCTCTCTCATATTCCATCCTGCATGACAGCTGTTTTTGAGAGATTTGACAAGTTTGTTTTGACAGGTGTGTTGATATATGTTTCGTTCGGAAGCTTTTAATATATATTTCTTACTTTATTATTTAATATTATATATAATACTTTTACTTGCGTTATTCATTGAACACAAAAGTTTACTCTTTCACATAAAAACTAAAGTCGATGGTTGACTGGGGCAGTCAAACTTCAAAAAGGTGACCCTAAAATAGCTTTGTGGTGAGAAAAAATAAGTATTAAAAATAGTTTCACTGTTTTAGTGAAAACAGTTTTATAGTAGACTGACATGGCCCCTATTATATCTACAAATGATTTTATCCAAAAGCAACCTACACTGCATTTCAAGATATATTTCATCAGTTCATAAACCCTTTGTGAGTGTCTGTCCACCTATTTATTTTTGTAGAAATGAAAGACTATAGGAGTTAGGAATTTTGAGTCTCTAGAGCATGTGGCAATAGCCTCAGGCACGTATTGTTTTGCACGTCATGCCATATTTCCTGGCAAAGCACACAGCATTTAACCTTTTTTATAGGCAACTGCAATTACATAGACATGCACACACCGACTATTATCTAATCAACGAAATCCCAAGCATCTTCAACTCATTTCAGCCTCTGATTGACCCAACACCACCAGTGCATTCAATACCATGCTATATTAAACTGCACAAGCATTTCTGTAGCAGGCCCTAAACTTTGGAACGATCTCCCATTGCCTATTTTAAGATCATCCACAACGCTTTTTTTTAATTGAAAATGTCTTTTTCTATTGTTCTACTCCTATTATTTTTACTTGTATGCATCGGTATTTGTATATCATTCTGTGAGTGTAGTTATTCTGACTGCATGTGTACAGTAAAGCATATGTATTCTATTTTTGTACAAGTTGCATAACAAACCATCCGGATTATTTCATTTATTAAAAGGTTTTATATTTTGAAAAACAGACTATGATCATCTAAGAACCCGAATGACCATGAAATCTCCATATGACACTGACAACATAAAAGTTTTTTCTTTCCTTCTGGCACAATTGGAATGACTCAAAGGGAAATTCTAAGCCACAATGAACAAGTGATAAACTCTATACAGTGTGTGAAGCTATTGCATTACCAGCTTCTTTCAGGTTCGAACAACAGCAAACAAGCAGGATGAAAAGGTTTTTTCCCTTTGAAGATTACTGGTCTACAATAGTGAGTAAAGTTTCAATGGTGTGGTCACATGGATTTATAATTCGTCATTCAACGTTTGCAGGAAAAATTGATTTCAATAGAAATCCACAAGATCAAGAATTTGGCATGGCACAAAAGATTTCCTCATGCAAATTTCATAATAAGTTCAATTTGGTCGCATGGATTTGGGTCAATGACCAACAGAAATCAAATAGTTCTGAATGTAACTTCTGTGGAAGAACATCACTACACAATTGACAATAGAGCCTTTTTTACCCCCTGTATTACTGTAATTTGATGCAGCTTAATACAAAGTAAAGTGAACACTGACCTAACTTCCAAAAATCATGGCACTCAAACTAAAGTAACTCATGAACTTGATACATACTTAATAAGCATTTGCAGTTCTTCATGTCGGGACACATTCTGACATATTCATCATTGATGAGATGTGAAATATTAATTAAGACATGAGTTTTCTACAAAGATTACATTAAATAACAGTAGCTTTAGGGATTTTACCATACTTAAAAACTCATCTTGTAGGGTAAACAAATAAAAAAAACGGATACCAGGTCTGTTTATAACTGACATATCATGCACCCTCAGAAATAAAGGTACAAGGCGGTACCTTTTCAAAAGGTACACTTCTGTCCCTATTAGATTCAAATATGTAGACTTTAAGTACTAATATGTACCTTTAAGGTACCAAAACGGATCCTTTAGGTACAAACACATACCTTTTGAAAAGGTACCGTTCCAGTGACAGCTTTTGTACCTTTATTTTTGAGAGTGTGGGTCTACATACTGTACAGAAACAAACCTAACCAACTAAATGGGGATGGAGACGATGGTGGGCAGCTCTCCTATGGGTGGAGGGTTGTACTTCTCAACACGCATGAGTCGACGAAGAATGTCATCACGGTCTCTGGGCCAGGTGAAGATTTGTGTGCTTTGAAGCCATGAAGGTACGTGGCACTGACAGAAAGAAGCAGATCCCAGTCAGAATGTTGTAAACTAACAACGAACGTCATTACATCTGAACGGGATTTAGGTGGAATCTAATGGAGCAATCCTTTGGGTGTTACTGTAGTACTGTACAAACAAGCACAAATGTCTGTTATCGTAATAGTTAATCGCAATTTGTATTTTGGCTCCTCGAGCGAACGCTTGGGAAAACACAAACATCCTGTTCGTTAAGCAATTGGGTTTATAAGTTGCAGTTTTACCTTCTTAGCACCGGGAAACAAGATGGGGATGAATCTGTAATTCCTGGCACCGTTCTGTATGAACTCGTTTTGTAACTAAAAGACAAGGCGTTCTTATGAGTCATCTGACAAAGAAAAGTAAAGAAAAACCTAGATTCCGTTCCAGTCAAGTTATACCTGTTTGTGTATGTAGACAGTGTTGAGCGTTTCATCATTTTCCATGAAAAACGAGGCATTGGTAACAATCTCGTGGTACTTTGGACTAATCACTATGATGATCAGATAGTCTTTCTGTGCATAACAGAACACAAACACACACAATTAGACATGAGGGATCAATTACTTTAGATACTCAGAAAAAAAAAAAAGAAAAAAAAATCTACTGAAATCATGTAAGAATTATCATTATCAGTTGCCAATGCCAAAAATATGCCCTCCCCCCCCTTATTTCAGCTCTTAATTAAAATTATATGTTCCAGGGTTACATGTTTTTTTTTTCATTATTAAAATGTTCTTATTCCCCCTAAAATTAAAGGTTTTGTTGGATTATTTCCTGCCATCATACAGTACTTTCATCAACTATCAGTCTGGTAAATAAATGATGTCCAAGCTCAAACCGGCTGTACGCATTTAGAAGCAAATATCATCGAGAGCATTTCCTGTGTGACATTGGCACATTGAACTTGTTTAGTTTCTCAGCAAAAATGAATTCACCCGAAAGATACCACTTGTGAAAGGGAATATATGACAGTATGTTCAATTGTGTGTCAGGCATCAATCCTTGCCATTTTAAAGGTTTATAAGGTTAAATGGTGACATTCAGACATATAATGTCAAAGAACTAAAAAATGTACGATTTGTGAGAGCTGAAGACATCCGCACAAATGGAGAGCATCTCAGAAAAGGTTGTATGTGTTGACGATAAACAGCGATGTTAGTTCTTCCACTGTTTGCAATTCAATAGTAAACACTGCTGTATAAATGCAACCATTAAACAAGTTATCCCAGCTGCGCCTTGTTCTATTGAAGAGGTCACAGAGTTCGCATGTCCTTGAGGATATTTAAGTATGATGTTTCATTTTTTTAGAAGCCAAAGATACATCAATGATACAGCAGCGAAAAAGTCTATTCAGGTAAATAAAAATAAAACAAACAACAGCAGATTAAAAGTTTATTTACACCAAGAAGAATAGAGGGGAAAAAACTATAGTCAGTCATAAATGTTAAATTTAAAGCTCACTGATAAAAAAAAAAAAATAAATAAATAAAAATAAAAAAAAAAGCTGTTTTAATGAACTGGTAGCCTAATAATAAAAAAAGCTCAGTAAGATGTTTTTTAAATATTTGAATGTATATATTTTTTATCTTCTGTATATTTAAAAAAAAAATGCTATTCATTATAAATTGCTGATTTGTTGCTTAGTAAACATTTTTTAAATTATTATCAATGTTGAAAATAGTTTTGTGGAAACTAGAAACGTGATAATGGTAAGGAAGAAAGAAAGAAAGAAATGAACAAGCATGCATTAAATTAATAAAAAATGACATTATGTTACAAAGGGTTTCTATTTCAAATAAATGCTGTTTTAACATTTTCTTCATAAAAGAATCAAAAATTGGTAACACTTTATTTTATGGTCTCTTAACGAGTTGCATTATTAGCATGCATGCTACATCAGCCGTTTACTTGTAGTAATTAAGCACATATTAGTGTCTTATTCTACATCCCTAACCCTACTCACTAACTAAACTTAACAACTACCTTACTAACTAATGATGGTAAAAGACATAGTAAATAGTGAATGAGTGTTCCCTATTTTCTAGTGTTACCAAAAGAAATGTTAAGCAGCATTGTTTTCAATAATGATTGTTATAAAGAGCACTGTTAAAACTGAGCACCAAATCAGCATATTAGAATGATTTGAATGAAAGACTAAAGTATTGGATGAAAATTTTCAGCTTTTCATCACAGGAATAAACTACATTTTAAATACAAAAATCCCACCTTCACTCCTTCTAAATACATTTCCCACTATTAATCAGGTGTTATTTTTGTATGTGTTCACAGAGACCGTTGAGCCATAAATCAAATATTTATTTTTTCATGATCTAATATTCTGATACCATCTCTTTCCAAAAAACCCCCCAGATCTTCTACTGTGGAAGTCGAACAAGGAAGAGCACGTTCTGTGAAATACTAGCAGACCCAGTTTCTACTTACTTCGCTGATGTATCTCTCCATGAAGTCGATCTTGCTTATGCTCTTGAACTGTTGTTCAAACATGTCAATCTGCGCAAAAAGAACAAAGAGAATGAACGTGATCTCTGGCAGACCCCATATCAGGAGACAAGCATGGCTGCAAGGCAATGTCTGGCACAGGTTGCTTGTCTTACGTGAGTGTAGAAACCGTTGTGTCTCAGTAGGGCGACAAAGTTGATGATCTCTTTGACATGTTTTTCACTGTCTGCTTCATAAGTAACAAACACCTTCCCTGCAATAATGGAGAATGAAAAAGAAGATAAAATCCCTTCCAGACATATAACTCAAGATACATATTATATTATATTATGTGTTACATATTAAATATTACTTATTATATTTTTTTTATAAGATTTTGAAGGAAGCACCATGAATATGAATTTATAACCATGAGACTTTGAAGTGATTACAAGAAGTTAACAAGAACTGCCATTTGATTATTAATAGTCTGATGTCACTGGGACATATATCTTACTGAAATTCTTCCAGCGTTGATCAACAATAGAGTGTACACTTACTCTGCTCGAGGGATAGAGGGGCTGTGCTTGGGGTTAGTTTAGCTCGCGGGTGAGGAGAGGTGTGGCCACTGGAAGACACAAAAGCATAAATACAACAAAAAAGCTATTTGCTGAAACCTATGAAATAATTCGGTGGAAGACTGGCGGTCCCGGGTTAGTTGTACACAAAAACGTATCACAATTATACAATACCTATAAGTGAACTCCGAAGCCGATTGTCTGCTGTTTTCAGGGCCTGTTGGGAATGAAATGATGAATCGAGGGAGGCATATATCTGCACAGGGCTCGACATTAAGCCTTGACATGCTTGTCTTTCAGAAAGTCTTAAATCTGTCATTCACTTGTCAGAGTTTACTTGTCAGGAATTTCGTTTTTTGATGTAAATGTTAAAGCCGTTTAGAAAAGTTTTTTACCGTGGTATGTTTGCTCGGAGAGTTTGTTTTGATTTCTCCACAAGTCTCTCACACGCAGTCTGTGCGAGCACAACATTGTCACTGCTAATACGTTAACAGTTGCGGTTTACACTAAATTTACACTAAGTTTCAGTGCTTGGAATAAAATTCTCTTCCAGCTGTAATTTTAGAAAATCCACTTATCCCAGACAAGCTTTAATGCTGAGCTCTGCAGCATACACTCGAAAAAATGTCAAGTAATTTATGATACAGTAACATCTCAAACTGATTTCTTTTTCACACCATAATTGGTTCAACCTGAAAATCTGTATTCCACTTACACTTTAAAGATTGCGTAAAATATTATTACAATGGATATAATGCGCATTTCCCTAATTTGATGAATTAATGCTGTCATTAAAAAAAAAAAGTACACTAAAATGTATTTTTAGTAAAATCACCTGCCTTTTGTGTGTGTTAGCAATAAACGCTACCAATATCTATGATCTATAAAGGATTAGGAATGACATTAAGAAAAATTAAATTAAGCAATAAGTAAACAATTTTATAACTAAAGCTATACTTTTTAAGTGGACAAACTCATATATAGACATATTTAAAGGTGTTTATTTAATTAATGTTTTAAAAGGAAGTTAATAAAAGAATAAAATTCATAAAGAATTTCGAAGTGGGAAAATAAATTGACATGAAAGCTATTTAATTTGTTTTAAAATGTAGTTAAGTAACGCAAAAACTAGCATGTTAAAAATGTTGAAACTGGATTTTCTTTGCTGTTTTGTTGAAAATGCAGCTACCAATTATGATTTATACTGTACTTTACACAGAAATGTGTCTTAATTAAAACATATTTCTGTACATTATACATATTGTGAGTGGTCAGTAAATAAATAACAGGTTTGTGCACAGCACATAAACTGACGCAATGCTTAGAGAATATGCTCCAAAGTATAGTTTTGAGCATTATCAAATCCTTGGATTTAGATGTGTCATCTTACAAGATGGGAATCACTTGTAAAATGGAAGCTGGTTGTTTAATTTGACAGTATACTGGCAAAAATGTATCGCAATTTAATCGGGTTGGCACATGCTGGATACATTTCCCATAAGGCAGAGAGGGATCCCTGATAAAGAAGTCATCACATACAGTATGAGGCAATTGTAATGATGACATGCTTATGAAAGTTGGAATAATTCATCATGTGACTGACAAATTAACAAGTTCCATGTAAAAGAAAGAAACTGACTCACTTAAGAGTCATTTATAATAGAACTGAGACTTACGTGAAGGCCAACAGGGCGTGTGGTAATGTGGCCTGTAATAATAGCCCTGATCCATTTGATACACATCTAGAGGGTATTGACTACAGCAGGGCAGCCCACGAGAGGCACCGGGGTGCAGATGCATGCTGTAGTTGTGAGGCGCGAATGCAGTTGGGATAGAGCGCAGTGAACGCGGTTGTTCCAGACTTCCTTCTCCCAGACTGTGCCTGTCTGGAGAGCAAGAGTAGCTGGAATTGCCAGAATAACTGCAGTAATTTCCAGACACTAAGCAAGAGGGGAGGTTGCCACTGGGATATTCCACCGAACTGCTGCCTACAGAACTCGAGTGGAGCAGGTCCCTGTTGTGTGGCTCTAGGGTGCTCGGACATGCTTCGGTCTGACTGGGAAAAGGCGTCTGGGGATTGTAGCCAGAGGGTAGACCTAGCGGGGGCTGGTAAGGGCTGTAGCTGGTCTGTGGGGATCTGTAGTTGGTCTTTCTGTCTCTGCAGATATCCTTGAAGTCAGCCTGTGCACTCAGAGAGGACTCATTTCCAGACATGCAACAGTCGGAGTGAGAGAGCTGGGGATCGGTGGAATTTGAGTCACAGATGGAGTCCTCAGTAGCAACTTTCTCCATAGCCTCGCCGTTCTTTTCTGGAAAGTTGTGGGATTGCAGACTGTAGTGGCCAAATTGAGAAATATGCCTAGAAAATAAGGAGGATTTTTTTTATTTTAATACTCTTGAAAAAATATACAACAACCTGACAATAAATCCAAATAATTAGTGTTGCTATTTTTTTTAAACAGCAATTTCAGTTAAAAAAAACTAATTTAGGCAGTTTTAAAAAACGACTGGTGCCAGGATGACTGTCAAACTAAAATGTTTGAGTAAACAGGGCAATAAATGAAGGCCAGTTTCAGCTTGTGAGTTTTGCAGTGTTGTTGCTGTATGTTTATTCCTTGGATCATGTACGTGTGGTTTAATAGATTTAAATAGACAATGCAAAGCTCTAAACTAGGACTCAAACTAATATGATTATTGTCTTTTGTATGCCTTACAATATGGTCAATATCTATACATGTGTTAGAATTGCAGTTTAAAAAAAATCAGTTTGTTTGAGACTTGTATGAAGAACACTGCAAGCTCCGGAAATGTGTGGGACTACATTTTGGGTTACATGCATTGACCTGCTGTCCTGTATGTGCAAGGTGTCTACTTGTTTTCAAAACTACATAAAAAAAAAACATGTTCTTTATGTAAGGGATGTTTTACGCGGTACATAAAGGGTCCAAAACTACCACTGGGAAGTTGCCAAGTGCAATAAAAAATTTAAAAAAAACTAGTTTTGCTAGTTACTGGTTTAATGCAAACTGGGTTTGAAATAATTAGAAAAAAATTGGAGCAAAGATGCATACAATATATACAGACAAAACCTGACGTTACTAACAGGGATTTTAATAACATTGCATTCTAAATACATAGATATTATTATATCTGCAATAGGGGGAACTATCCACATAAAAGCTTCAATTTTCCTCTGTATTTTTGCCAATTATCCCATTCACAGAGTATTTTGTGAGGTCAGGCACTGATGTGGGACAAGAAGGCCTGGCTCGCAAACTCCATTCCAGCTCATTCCTCATCCAACCACTGAACTCTTCAAGTATGAAATAAGCGCAGTGTTGGTAAATTTCACACACCATATGCCTCAGCACTTGGTGACCCCGCTCTCCTTGATGGCTGCTGTTTCTAAATACTTGAATTTGAAAATAATACCACTTCTAGTTAAACGATTTTAATACACTGGGGCAAATTGGGCAATGTTTCGGATTTAGATGTAAATACTATAATCAAGTAAGTTAGTCCATGTTGTCATTAAGATGATATTTTACCTATAGTGCAAGCACTGTGAAGAAGGCATCATTCTTGTGCCTAAAACAAAACAGCAGCAGCCATTCCATATCCTCAGTCAGCAATCTGAAATGAACAAGATGAACACATGTAGCCTTAAATGATGATCACTCTGTTAGATAAAACTGCATTTTAGAAAAATGAGTAACCTTTCAATAGTGAATACAGGAAACCACAACTATGCTAAGGGGAATTTTTTTGCCACTAGCTTTTTCTCTCAACTTACAGTATGAAATTTATTACACATTAGCGGAAAACACCTCAATTTGCAGAGGAAATTAAAATCAGACATGGGAAAATCACAGGCCGTCAATATCAAATGCACAAATGAGACAGAGAAGGTACTGATACATACCTAATATCTTACATTAGCACAACACGGAACACTATATTAATTAATACATGATTTCTTCATTGATTAAAACATAGTTTCGCCGCTTAGTTACAAAGTTTCTTTGTAAAAATGTTCAGCGGATGATTAACAAAAGTTTCTAAAAGTGTAAATGAAAGCTTTAGTGTGTACTGTACATTCACGCTCATTACATAAAAAAATATACACAATAAAAACAAATATTAAAAAACATTTTTAAAGTAGAGTTTCCCTCAAAATACAGATGTCGATATATCATAACTCATTAATAGAGGCGATTTTAGTCAAATGTATTTTAATAATAATGATGCTAAAAAGTTTTGGTCACACTTTATTGGAAGGTGTCATTGTTACAATGTAATTACACATTCAAGTACTGAATTTTATTAACTACCTACATTGTTATGGTTAGGATAAGAGCTTGTCTTAGGGTCACCTGCACGTAATGCGCATTATCTATTGTTATTATAATATTAAGTGTATGTAACGCGTAACATGGACAACTTAAAACAAAGTGTTACCGATTTTTAAAGTTGTATTTTGTAAATATTTCGTCCAAATTCGCAAGTGCCACGCTTTGAAACCGCCGCGGGGATACATAACATCCTGACATTCCGCTCTACCTTCGCAACATATTACCTCACAGGTAACACCTCCCAAAAACTATAAACCAAATATATTACAAAAACGGATAGCTTTAATACAACATCATAAAGTCTACACAGACAAAAAAAACTCCCACTCAGCTTTCACAAGACAAATTCGATAAATTAGCTATAACTGACGACGTGACATAAAACACGCACATAACGTTACCTGATCAGCAGATTTAGTCCCGCGAAATATTTAATTTTGATGACTCTAATATCCGTGTACGAGATCGCTGGACATTAAACAGAACACGAGCTGTAGCAGTCGAAGCACGTAACGTTACTGTGTGGAAGTTTCTCAACACCTGCGTATTCACACCACAAATTCCGCCCACTTCCCAGAAAGCACATCCTCGACTCGAGAGCAGTTGTTTATCTGCCTTCAACAAAACAACTAACGATGACCGAGTTCTTCTTCTGAGTGAATTCTTTTTAATTTAATGTATTAGTTTGTAAATCATGTGAGAGCAAACCAATTACTCTGGAAGTATAACTTTGAGATGAGATCAACCTTAGCAAGAATACCGACAACAAACAATATGATAAATAATTAACATTTATTAATCAACTAGTAGTTATTATTAATGCCAACAATGTTGTCTGAACAATTTGACACATTATGCATATATGCAATGATTTTACTAAAAATGTACAAGGTAAATTGCAGCACTCAGAATTTCTTTGAACAGGAAGGAGCAATGACAAACCGTGAGGCTGGAACAAAATGAAATAAAATAACCTAAAAAAAACAAAACAACCCTGGACTACATCAGTATGGTTTAAAGCAAGCATAAAGAACAATGCATCATCTGTAGTTCACTGGAGGTCACTTTTTATTATTAAAAAGTGGTCAAGGAGAAATCTGGTAACTTTCACGGTATCTTGGACATCAGTAGTTTGGTTTTTAGTGCATTGCATTTCTAAAACTGACATCCGCGATCAGTCACTAAACAGCTTTTCCATCTTTACCTGGGTTTTTTATTTAATAGCAGTATATTAAATAGATTGCATCTCAGTTTTTTTATTTTTTATTATTCTTTCCTCGGTTGCATAAAACATATTTTTCTGCTGTTTTTAAACAACAGCAGTTCATTTGAAACCCTGCATAGATACTGAATGTGATTGTGTATAAACCTAAGGCAGGATCAGTCACTTCTAAGAAACATAGGACGAGCTTAACCTAATTACATATTTAGACACGCTGACTTTCCTTTGGTTAGCAAAGCAAGACTCCAACCACTTTTTCTTTATGAGCACGGTCTGAGGGTACTGATGCAGTAGATCTCGCAACTCCTGAAAGAGAAGACAAAAAAAGAGTTAACAAATTAATAAATATTAGTATTAAGCTAATTAAAACCTCTTTCTATTTAACTTGATCATATTACCTGTACATGAACAGGACTTTCCACCTCTCCTACAATATGAGTGACATGTGAGCTCATGAGATCTTCCTCATCACCGTCATATGTGCAGAAACGTTAAAGAATAAACTATTAGCTCATGCCGACATCAACAAACTTTCTTGTGAATGTGATAAAGAGAGACATGTTTTTGTAGTGTAGAGGTTTGTTGGCTTTGTGGAATGCGTGTAAAAAGATGGAATGTCAAAGGATATGTGATAAGGTAGCGGGCGAGCTTCTTCTTCTCTGTAGCAGCGATGTTGTAGAAGTAGACATGAACACCTCTCATGAAGTCAGGCAATCCTGGTGCACTCTGACCTTCATGTGAGGTAGTGGAGAGGTCTGGTGACTTTGTAAGGGAAGTGGAGGGGTGCGGGGACCCAGATGGTGAGGATGCTCCTGGGACTGAGGCTGAGTGTGAGGTTGATGGAGTAGTTGTGCATGTGGTGGAAGAAACTGTAGAGGAGTGTTTGTAATAGTAGCTGAAAATCAAGTCAAGGATTAAAAAAAAAAAAAAACGTTGCGCAAAGCTGTTTCTAAAGTTTGTCGAGCTCCTTTTGCTAGTTCAAACTAATCAGAAAGGCGAGTAGATTTAATTTTGGTGGACTTAAACATAAAAAAAGTTGTGTGTTGTCTTTTGCGATTGAAATAAAATATGTTCTAATGTTCATTCAAGTACTTATAAAAACACCACTTGAACTGAGACACTACAGTAATCTTTTACAAATTGGTATTTGTTGAAAAAAAGAGGAAAAATTGATTATTATTAGATGCTTTCTTAACTGCCGTTTTCTTTCTTTCTTGTATAGAGAGACTTCAGGTACTAGGATGCCGTTTTTGAGAAAAACTTTTCAGTTCTTCTCAGGTAGGATACATGAATGTCGAGATGCTTTTGGTGGCCAAATGCTTGCGAATGAGTCTCTCTGTACCATACCAGTTGAAGCCTTTAGTGGAGTGACCAATCCGGGGCAGATGGACACTTGCTATTGAAGAAAAAAAAATCAGTTAAAGTGCCGTTTACACAGAACACATTTTTCAAAGCTGAAGTTGAGCGTAGAGTTTTTCTTAATGGTGTGTCTTGCACCAGACACAAATACAATGGACAAACATGTCGGCCCAGTGCATGTTTACACAAAAAGCATTCCATGACAACCTTCCATTAACCCTTAAGGCATAATCAGTCATTTAAAAACAGCTGCTACATTACATACATTTTTATTTAAAAGCATCCTCAATCTGCAGACATGAGCAAAAAAATAAAAAAATTATATATATATATATATATATATATTAGTGTTGTCAAATGATTAATCGCATTCAAAAAACTTTTGAGAGAGAGAGAGAGAGATTTATTATGTATAGAAAATTACACACACATGCATATATATATATATATATATATATATATTTATAAAGAAAATATGTTTATTTATTAAATATATTTATATATGGTATCATTTATATGAATATAAATATATACATGTAAATATTTTTTAAATATATACTGTATGCTTGTCTTTATACGTACAGTACATAATAAATATACACAGTTTGCACACATAAGCAACCTCTATCATAATTAAAAAGGGTATGCATTAATAGATTTACAACCAAAGTCATTTGTTTGTAAGGTGAATAGAGAAAGCCACATCATTGCAACCAACTGATTTCACAAATGATCACAGAGTACCCTTCTTTTCTTTGGCATCTCTGTAGATCTTCTTGAGGCCCTCATCCAAGGCAGTGAGTCGAATGCCTGACAAATTGTTGGCTTTATCCCTCTGCTGAGCAACTATAAGTGCCAGCTAGAGAAACAGATAAATTCAAGATTAAAAATAATTAACTGCACTAGATTAAAGACATAAACAGCTTGCCGACTTACATAGTCTCTTCCACTGAGCCTCGACTGTTTGTCATCAATAGGTAAAAGCAGAACATTCCCCAGTTCTAAGTCTGCAACACACAATTATAACTTTGTTATTTAGACATTTTGTTTACTACCTTTCAATTTTGATCCAATCAGTTATAGAATGGATGTTTCTTTAAATAAGCGGTCGTTGTTAATATTTATTTTTAAAATATATTATTATTTGTTAATATATTGGGTGATACTAAATATTCAATTGTGCATACTTTTTTCTGCCTATCTTTGAAGGCAACAAACACAATCTAATAATTTTCTATCATTGTTAAATATAAACTACTATTAAAAAGGCTTGGTTTGATTAAGATTTTTACAGAAATTAACACTTTTATTCAGCAAGGATGCATTAAATTGATCAAACTTTACTGTAAAGACACTGATGATGTTACAAAAGACTTCTATTTATAATACATGCAGTTCTAAATTTAAGTATTTTAGTTAGTAACACATTTAGAGAACAGTGTAGAAGTGTAGAATCTGCCAATTACATGACAATTGTTATTGGTTTATCTGTTTCTGCCATAATATCAGTGCATTTCAATTCATTTTTTTTTTATTTCACAATAAAACAGGATCTTAAATGTCCATTTTAGAGCAGAACTACAAACCACCAGCCTTGTTAATAATTATGTGAAAACATTTTGGTTTACAGAAAGCCATTCTAGATCAAATTTATATGCAAGCTTCATAGCTTTGATACCACAAAGTCTGCGAAATCCTCAACTTTAAAACATCACAGTAATGGGTCTTAAATCAATGCTGACAGTTTTATGAACTATTAGCTTCCAGACCTCATAATGAGCTGTGAACTGAATACTGCTTTCAGTGTGGAATGTTTGTTTTGACACAGCATGAGTTAGCCCTGTCTCAGCAAACAGGAAAGGTTTGTCACCTTCCATGTCACCAGCCAACTCGTACTGCTTCTTCGGCTCGTCTGATCTCATCTCCAGTGCGGTAAACAATCCTCCTCTGCCCCAGTGTCCAGAATCATCTACACCAAATACACACAAACACAACACATCGTGCCAAATTAGCAGAAACCTGAGCCTGTTATAGAAGGCCTCATATCTGTTAAGATGTCAAGGTGAATAATCAATATGTTGACAGCGAGACTTTTTAATAGAGACGTACCCACACAGTGCACAATGATTGCATCCTCCCAATCAGCCTGAGGGCGAGTTACATCACCCAGCACATAGCGAATGGCTGTGCGATCCGAATCAGTTGAGCTCCAGCTGACATCATCATCATCTTCATCAGGCTCTATATCCTCACCCTCACTGTCAACAGGCGCCAAGCACAGCGATTTGTAGCCACACGATTTCCACCATGCCATCCTGCCATTGAAGGATACACATACAAACAAGGCTATAAAGCAGACATCCACTGGAACATACAAAAAAAATATACTAAATTCTGGTTAAAAATATCCAACAGAATGCCAGAAAGATTTTTTTTGTTTTACTTTTTCTTGTAATTTAGTTCTTCCTGTTGCTTTTTCTTCTCCTCCTGTAGCTTCGCCCTCTTTGCAGCAGCTTCTTGTCTCTTCTGACGTCTCTGTTCTAACTCTGATTCTGTAAGAGGTCTCTTCTTCCTCCTTGGGTCAATCATAGGCCCAGACAGGGACACCTGATGAGCAGCAAAAAATAAAATATTAATTTATCATGAAAGAAAAAAAAATGACTGCAATCAAAGTATTTGCCTTCTAACAATGTAAACAATTTATTTCACATTATACACCATTGTTCAAAAGTTTGGGCTTGGTAAGATTTTTTGAAAACAGGTCTGTTAAGTGCACCAAGGCTGCATTTTATGATCAATAAAACAATATTGTTGTAAAATATTAAACGCTGTTAAATGTTTTTGTGTTTTAATATTTATTTTCAAATGTAATTTATTCCATTCATGGCAAAGATAAATTTTCACAGCAATTACTTCAGTCTTTAATGTCATGCAATCCCTCAGAAATATTAATAGTAAGTAAGATTTATTATTATTATCAATGGTAAAAACAGTTTTGCTGCTTAAAATGTTTGAGGAAACTCTTATTCTTTTTTTAGGATTCTTTAAGAAAGAAAGTTAAAAGGAAAAGCATTTATTTCCAAATATAAATGTTTGTATCAATCATTTACAGTAATAAATTTAATATTTGAAATACATTTTGATCAATGTGATGTGTCCTTGATAAATAAAATACTAATTACTAATAATACTAAAAACAAAATAATAACAGTAGTAATAAACAACAGTAAAACTGATATACATGTATATGACCAAAATATTTAAATAGTAGTGTAAACTTTCATATAATTTACCCCAGCTTTATTACGAAGTGCACGGCCCTCCTTCCCAGCATCCTCTAGATCAGCTAACTGCTTCTCAAGTAAGAGTTCAAAGGTCTTTTCATCCTCTGCACTGGGGTCTTTAGAGTAATCCTTACCCTCGAAGTAGTACATGTGGTCTGGAAGTCAGAAAAGACATTCACAGATCATCTAATGTTTAAGTGCCAGTAACAACAAGATTACTGAACAGCAGCTAAGTGCTGTACTTTGACCCTCCATGTCCTCATCTTCCTCTTCATCGCTGTCATTAAACTTGACATTCTCTTCTTCTGTTAGCCATTGGCCACCTCGAGACTGCCCCAGGATCAGCCTGAGGTCTACTTCTTGAATAGAGCTCTCCTCTGACGACAACAGCTTATCCACACCAAACTTTAGGATCTCACTCAACTAGATAGGTGGGGATGCAAATGATACATATGAGCATAATGAGAAACTAGTAAACGTGCTTCACACGAAGGAAACCACAAGTACACAAACAAAGATATGAACCAGGAAACAGGGCCAAGTCAGAAGGTGATGAGTTTAAGAGATAAGGACATGTGTCTCTCTCCACCTGAAGGCCAGAAGCTGCAGATTGAGCCTGGTCGAGCAGAGAAAAACGTCCCTCCTCAATCACTGTGTCTGTGAGACGTAGTTTAGACACAGCACGGGAATAGATGATCTCTTCTACAGTATCTCTACCGAGAAGCCGGATCACTTTAACAGGCCTGCAATCAAAAAGGGAATCTGTCAACATTTACGAGCAAAGTGTCCTTAAACAGGGACATTTGATTTAAGTTAATGCTACTCTGTGCCAAACAATGAAAGCATATTGTGACCAATAACTGTAACAAAGAGTTGTAAAAAAAAAAAAATGGTTAAATGGTTGAAAGGACTCGTTTTTTTTTTTATTTAGTCTTGAAGTGTTAAAAATAAATAAATAAATAATGAAATTTCGCCATTGGAATACCTTGTTTGGCCAATTCTGTGGGCTCTGGCTGCTGCTTGTAGGTCATTTTGTGGGTTGAAATCACTGTCCACAAATATTACAGTATCTGCTGCTGTTAGATTCATGCCAACCCCTCCTAAAACAACAAAATGTTTGGGTATAGAAAGACTTTGAAAGGGGTCTCTTATTTTCATGTCTGCATTTATTTTGATGAAGAGAAAGGTCAAAAAATAAAAAATTTAAATCTCTGTGTAAAAATGTAATATTACATTGAAAATGAGGATTCAATTTTAATCTTGAACAGCTGAGAAAAATGGCCTCAATATCTGTGTATTATTTCGTTACAATTTTCAGTTTTGTGTCTTTTATTAGGGGAATTTTGTAACCTGGAATGGTATTCAAATAAAATACTCTAAAAATATAGCTAGTAATAAAATGGATTTGTGCAGGAGTGAGAGGGTGTGAAGCTTAGACTGGCTTTACCAGAATTTGAACTCACCAGCTTTGGTGCTGAGGAGGAATATAAAGACATCTTTGGTGCTGAAGTTTTTAATAGCTAGGTTGCGTTCCTCTCCCCGGACTGAACCATCCAGACGCTCATAACTGTAACCTGCAGAGAAGCAGGAGGGCCCAATCAGATCTGGCAGTTACGCAGCCGGTAGCACATTAACGCACATGCAGCAACAAACACAGGATGTGATACTGAACCCACATCAACTGCTCTAGATCAGAGAACTAGATTACTAAAAGAACATGTAGGGTATGGTTACAAAAAGGTTACAAATTGACAACAAACAAATATTTGTTTAACAATACAACTGATACAATTTCTTTTAAAAAAATGAAATTCTTAAGTGAACACAATATTTCAAGAGCGGTAACGATACATGATTTGGGCTTTCACCTTAATTTCATAATTTAAAGTCTGTATTGACCTTTTTCTGGCTTGATTCCATTAAGATAAGGAACGTTTTGCATTTTGCTGATCTGTCATGCACATCACAAGATCACAGTTTAAAAAGTAAGGCTTTGACACAGTCAAAAGTGTTAGCACCTCTGTACTCCAAGTAATCCTGCAGAATATCCAGCATCCTGGTCATTTGAGAAAACAGAAGGACACGATGACCCCTGCAAACAGTGACAAAAACATCTATTTTATATCTTTAAATAAATATAATACATTTAAACTACACTACGTAATATCTCTCCCTCTAGCCATTAACATATAAAGCTGCATGTGTCTCGGGGGTAAAACATTGTTTTTGTTGTACTGAATAAATGTGGTTGAGACACTGGTGTGAAACACCTTATAACTGGACTTTTACCGGTGTATGGATATATGACATGCAACAAGATATGCTATTTCCAGCAAAATCTGTTACTACAGCAATCATTATTATGGCCATAGGTTTATTATACTCTACTGGTCAGACGTTTGGGATTATAATGATTAGGATTTAAAAGAAGTCTTTTGTGATTAAAACAAGGCAATACCTATTTAATACAGTAAAAAATACAGTACTAACAGTATTAATAATAACATTATTGCAACTGTTAAAATATAACTTGTCCATTTCAATGTGTTTTAAAATAGAATTGATTTCTTAGAAAGAAAAGGTAAATTGCTCCTTTAGAAAAATTGCAACAAAATCAACATATTTTTGTGGAAATTGTAATACGTAACCTTTTAAAAGCCTGGGGTTTATTTTTGTTTTTAAATCATAAGATCCTGACAAATACATACAGTGGGTAAGGAAAGTATTCAGATCCCCTAAAATTCTCCATTATTCTCCTGTTATACTGCAGCCATTTGCTAAAATTAATTCATTCAAGTGAATTTTTTTCCTCATTAATGTACACATAGCACCTCAGAATTATTGACATTTCTGCAATTTATTAAAAAAGAAAAACTGAAATATCACTTGGTCCTCAGTATTTAGTTGAAGCACCCTTTTGATCGAATACAGCCATGGATATTTTTGGGAAAGACACAACAAGTTTTTCACACCTGGATTATATTTCAGTTGTTTTTTTTTTAGCAAACTCCATGTGGGCTTTCATGTTTTTTTCATTGAGGAGAGGCTTCCGTAGATCCACTCTGCCATAAAGCCCCGACTGGTGGAGGGCTGCAGTGATGGTTGACTTTCTACAACTTTCTCCCATCTCCCGACTGCATCTCTGGAGCTCAGCCACAGGCTCTTCTCCCCTGATAGCTCAGTTTGGCCGGACGGAGAGCTCGAGGAAGGGTTCTGGTCGTCCCAAACGTCTTCCATTTAAGGATTATGGAGGCCACTGTGCTCTTAGCAACCTTAAGTGCAACAGAATTTTTTTGTAACCATGGCCAGATCTGTGCCTTGCCAGGATTCTGTCTCTGAGCTCTTCAGGCAGTTCCTTTGACCTCATGATTCTCATTTGCTCTGACATGCATTGTGATCTGTAGGGTCTTACATAGACAGGTGTGTGGCTTTCACACACAGCTGGACTCAAATGAAGGTGTAGAACCATCGCAAGGAAGATCAGAAGAAATGCACAGCATCTGAGTTAAATATATGAGTGTCACAGCAAAGGGTCTGAATACTTATGACCATGTGATATTTCAGTTTTTCTTTTTTAATAAATCTGCAAAAAATGTCAACAACACTGTGTTTTTCTGTCAATATACATTAACGAGGGGAAAAAAGAATTTAAATGTTTCACAGTTTTTTAGATTGCAGCTATTTGCTAAATCATTTAAAGTGGTCTGAGTACTTTCCGTACCCACTTTATATCATGATTTCCACAAAAACAGTGTTTTCACAAAACTGATAACTGATTAAATGATTGTTTAGTACCATTATTAATAATGGAGTTACAGTAATAATTAATGATTCACCAAATCAGCATATAAAACCTGTTTTCTAGAGACAGCAAGGAAACTTGCAGCCTGCAAATACCAAACTCTGCTACTTTTAAGCGGAAGTACAAAGTCTGACGTAGTCAGGCTAGGAAACTTGAAGTGAGCAAGACACACCCCTCCTGAAGATAAGTCAGCATGGTGTCGAGAAGAGAGAGCTTTCCACTGGCCTTCACTAAATGCTCCCCCATCTCAAATGGTTCTGGTTCCACACCTTAAATGGAAAAGGTTCAGAATAAAGACAATTAGTTTTTTTATTTCGTTTGAACACAAACAAAACCACGAGAAGTGATAGAGAGTTTACCATCAAACAAATACGGATGGTCCACACATTTCCTGAGCTGCATTAAAATGTTCAGAAGTCGGGTCTTAGTGTTTGGATCAGTCCTAAAGGCATCTAAAACAGATAAAAGACTGAAATGAACACTTATCATTTCGCTGAAGTATTTAATTCGGCCGTTGTGACAGCTGATTCATGCGGGCCAGACTTACCAAGGTCTCTCATCAGAATGGCTTTATAATATCTCTTCTGAAGGGCAGACAGCCCATGAAAAACCACAAGTTCTGTCTTCTTGGGCAGTTCGGCAGCCACCTCTGCTTTAACCCTTCGCAACAAAAAGGGCTGTAGCACTCGATGAAGCTCATCGGCTGCAGAAAAGAACAACAATGTTACAAACTCCTACACAAGGTCACCTGAGTCCAGATGTGAGAATTTATGATCTCTATCCTCTAACAGCCTCAAGCAAATCTGACAGGTGAGTCATGGAGAGAGAGAGAGCATTTATTCTACACCAGACTGGCATTGCGAAACTGACATTTGTTTTGTGATCTACCATGGCTGAGAGTTATCTGAGGTGTTCAGTTTGGCACCAAACCTGTCCAATCGTTCTACGATCAGTTTGATCAGTGCTTTTGTGGTAAGCAGTGAGTCACGGCACAGTAATTTTCACAACAAACAGCAATTAAAACACTACCAGTTAAAGAAAAGAGCTTTTAAAAGAAGGACTGTCTAACCATTGTCCTTAAGGTCAATAATGGCAGCTACAGTATTATGGATATTTAACGTTTGTTGAAACCAGCAGCCGTAAGTGTTAACAATGGTGCCAGCAGATAAAAATCATTTATCTGCGCCAACAGTTTGATGTTCACACCGAAAGTGCAAAGGTTTGGGCTGCCATACCAAGAGCCGGTTCAGTCTGTACGTCTGCGTAGGCACTAACAAAGTCCTCAACATCTTCAGGCAGAAACAGACTGGGCTGGATAAAGGTGAGAAGGGAATAGACTTCTTGCAAGTTATTCTGAATAGGGGTGCCTGTCAACAGCACTCGGAAACCCACTGTAAACTGAGAAGGCAGATGGCAGTTAATAGCAGGGGAAGGCTGAAAAATTTACAGGCAAGCCTAGGTTTATTATCAGGGGTTCTACAGACCGACAGTGACTGTAAAAGCAAGGAAAATGCAATAGTCTAACCTGTTTGAGGGTTTGGTGCAGCAGTGATTCTTGGTTCTTCAGCCGATGAGCCTCATCAACAACTAAAATCTTCCATTTCCAACTGTAGGAAGAGAGCAGAGTGGTTTTCATCTTAAAAGTTTTTTTATCTTCAAAAATCGGCTTAAAACACATCTCTTCCATCTTTATTTGACCCTCTAATCTAAATTAGAGAACAGTAACCACTGCAGCACAACAGAATATTACAATATTTCCAATACAATATATTTAAAAACTCAGGGTTCAGTCTTTTCCGAGTTTAATGTTTGCCATCTTACCCAAATAAATTAAACTTGCTCTCATCACTAAAGCATACTTTGGACCAGTTCTTTGTTCGCACAACATGCCCCAGAGCAGACGTTAGTCCAGCCTCTTGATTCTCTTTGCTGACAAGAGGCTTCGTCACCGAAGAACATGTTTTCAGTCTGACTTCTCTTAAACATGCTGAGACAGATTCTTACCTTTTGAACACTGAACTGGAATGATGCCAGTTAAATAGGTTTTGTCATATAATGAAGAAAATTAGCACCAAGTGCCAGATTAACACCGACAGCTTATGTAAGTGTAGGGCTGGGTATGGTTTTAAAAAATTTGATACCGATGCTTTGAGTTTGATACAGGTTCCTGAACAACACCTTTTTGGATACCAATTTTATGAAATTAGTTTTAACAAAATTACATTATCTAAAAAACAACAACACTTTTTTCAGCTTGTTGACATTCATACAGACTCAAAACCTCATCTCCTGAGTCACTGCACGGATAAAAATAAATCTAACACAATGAATCAGTCCGCTTACACATCTGTTATGCTACCTTCACACTAGTGCATTATTATTTATTCTTATAATAGACTTATCATTTTTTCCCCTCTGAAAATTCTGTGTTTTTAAATTTGTTTAATGCATAAATCAATTGTCTTTTAATTAACAAAGATTTCATTTAATATTAGTTTAAAACCATGAAGAAATGCTGTTTTAATAATTTCGTATTAGCCTATTATGTACATTCTACTGAACAATAATCATTAAAAACCAAGAAATTGATTAATTAACTAAGAGATTCATTTCCAACCCTTTATTCAAAAACAGAACTAAAATCTTTAGAAAGTACACAAACATGTTGCTCCTTGAGCTGTTATAATAATAATTACATAAAATAAAAATGGACTAACACAAAAAAACGTACACATGTATGCTTTACATCTGCCAAATATATGCCACCTGAGCTACCAGAACTATAAATAATTTATTAAAAAAATTAAGAACAATAAAAATCTGAAAATTTAACAGAATTAGTTTGAATGTCAGAACATGTTCTCTACACTACAAAAGCTTTTTTTGCAGTGTAGCTATTCATGACAACAGATTGAGAAATAAATGGTCCAAAAGGCGAGTGAATAAAAACGTAAATCTTTAGTCTTGCGATGCAAAGTGCAATGTAACTATACCACCCCTGCTCTACTACTGTTATAAACGAGCTAATGCTAACTTGTCGTGCTTGTCAAGCTGGATAACGAGTAAACACCAGCGCCAGGGACATTGTGTTCGGCAGAACAAATAAATTCAATCAGATTTGGAACTACTTATAGGTGATTAAATGATGACAGAATATTCATTTTTGGGTGAACTATTCCATTAATTTAAGTCTTTCACACTGTGCTCAGAATACAATTCATTTATAAAATGTGCTTAAGAAACTGCCCTTCTACTCATGTGAGGATAACATCAAAAAGCAAAAGGAAATGTATGAAATTGTAGTTTGCGCTATAATTTTGATCTCCACTGTATAAAACTAATAAGACCAAAAGTGATACTCTTGTTTAATTGTGAAAAATATAGTGCTATACACAAAGTTTAAAACTCTAATCGGTTTACAAAAACAGCACAAAGAAAAATTAAGTTGATTACCTTTTAAGGTAGCTGGCATCCTTGAGGCACATCTATTAAATATGATTGAAGAAGATTTTCTGTTAATCAACAGTGCAAAATCTCGGAATGCAACCCCCCTCTAAATCCGGTTTTCACAGATCTACTCTCTATGAAAACAGGTACACTAACCTCATAGGTGGTGAGAAGAACATGGAAGTGGCGGTCACTCCTGAGCTCTTTCTGAAGCTCTGCTCTGCTTTCTTTATCCCCAGTGTAACAGATCACAGACAGACTGGGACAAAAGCTGAATTTGCAAAAACATTAAAAAAATAGGCAAACCTTAACTAATCTTTCATGTTAAATTGGATTCGGTAGACATATATATATGCTACTGTCTCCATCTAGTGACATTGACAACACATTGTCTTTCACTTCATGCTGGAATATTCATACCTTCATAAAGTGACATACAGTTTCACAGTCCTGTATCGGTAATAAATCAACACAGCTTTATTATTTAATCTAAACTGACCACACAAATCGTATACCAGCATTACTCTTACCGCTCTAACTCCTGTCTCCAGTTCTCCAAAACTGATAAAGGACCAAGCACAAGGAAAGGTCCGTTCGTCTTCAGGCATCCCCGAGCATATGCCAGCAAAGAAATGGTCTACAGCAGAGGATGACATCTCACTTATCTGATCATCTGTTCATCTTGGAATAAATCTCTGACTTCATTCTAAGCAAGATGAACCCATCCCATTACTAACCTGGCAGGTCTTGCCCAGACCCATCTCATCACCAAGGATGCAGCCCTGCTGGTTCTTCATACACTGCGACAGCCACCTCACTCCATCCACCTGATAAGACCTCAGATGAATTGCTGTTAGGAAGGAGATAAAGGACTGCAATGTTGTTCCTATGAAAACTCAAACCATAAAGTGGGGCTCTAAAACACTTTTTTTCAGTGGCTTCACAAATTAATGTTCCACATGACAAGCCATCTTCTCCAAAAATGTCGCATCATGAAGTAGATGCCACTCGGCAATAAAAGTTAACTTTTTGTAATCTCAAGACTAAATTTACGTAATGAAAAGTTTAGTCTATGGACGCAGTCCACTGAAAGGATCAAAGTATAACATTTTCATGCTAAAAAATATCTTGAACATAAACTTAAATTATATAACATACTTTGATATATTTGCTTTAAACATGCCAAAAGTAGCTCTCAATTCACACACCTTGTAATCCCCATTTTTTCAGGTCACTCTCCGCTAATTCCGATTTTTCCTTTTCTTGCATGTTGTTTTTGACTGCTCGAAGAAATTTTGACATTTTTGTGCTTTAACTGTGTATATATCTACCTTTGGACACTTTATTCTGTGGAGTATTTAAGTTATAATAGCTTGCCCGCGCTAGAGTTTGACGTGAACTTCGCCATGACTACTTCCTGCAACATAGTGGGCGGGTCCAGGACAGAGGTCGTCCAATGACTAGTCAGCGATGCAGACACGTACTTTAAAGGCGCCGTTCTTAAAAATATAAACGCATTTTACATACATAGATAAAGGTGGCCTAAATGTGGCCTTTATTATTAGAATATGGGAGAGTACTTACTCTTTTTCTTTCATTACTATTTTTTTGTATCAAACGTTGTATATTCTTATATTTTTTATATATACGTTCAATCGTTTTCTTTATTTTGGAATGACTACTGTTATGTTCTTTGGCTGTTATATGACCGCCATTTATTAATAGTCAAAATTTATTAGAAAATAAAAAAAATAAAAAAAATGTAAAACCAATCATGACTAATTCACAAAATCCAGACAAAACATCTGTGAAAGTGTCAATTATGAATTTTTTTTAGATATTTACACAAAAGGGTAAGCTGATAAAACTAGTCTTTATTTACAGAGTTTTTATACAATATAGAGACAATTGTACAGAAAATTGAAAGTGCAACTTTCAAAAGCCATCCCAAAATATTAGATTTTATAAATATAATTTTTTAATGTATGTCTGTTTAATAACTTTTTCTGTTTTACAAAGTTTAAAATAAAATGAATTCAGTGGAAGGCAGCCTTTTATCCCATTGTGCCATTCCGTCAATGATCAGTTGTGGATCCTGAAATCACCAAATTCTTGAGCAGAAAGTTCCGGTGGTGATGAAAAGCCAATGCCCAGCTATTCATTTCACACACATGGTGCACAGCATGGAGAAAAACTTCAGGAAAGCATCTCTGGTTAAGGCAAAGAAGAAAGTATGAAGGCTTTATAAAAGAATCTAGATTTTAAAGCAGACATGTCAGAACAAGCCTGTGCTTGATTACGGTTTCATTTATAATTGGATACAAAAAATACACATGTTAATATCTAATGCTGTGCAATTAAATATATTGAAAATCACAAAACATAACTAACCGTGCAAAAGGAATGTATGACAAGCTGTACCTGCAGAGAAGAAAATAATTTTAATTGATAAGATGTACTTCGGTACAATATTAAATTGGGTGCTAAGATAGGCTACTCATTTAAATAATATGCTTAAAATATATTTACTACACAGCATCAGTGGAAACTTACCATGCAAATGCTAGGACTTGCAGAATGACAAACAGCAAAGTGAGTCCAAAGATCTTCCACTGTGGTGGAAATTGGTGTTAACAAGGCATTAAATAATAATGTACCATCTCATTCACAATGAGTTTGAAATATTATTAGGTTAGACTTGAACTCACCCATAACGCCGCACAGAGTGTGAGAACCAGACATGTCTGAAGACCACAAAAATAAAAGTCGATCTTTTAGTATCCATTGCACAGCTAGTCAAAAGTATTTGCTGTAATTGCCAGATTTTTAATGGATGCACATAATAAAATAATTTTTCCCCACTGGCTGGTGCATCCAATGCATTTCTGTAATGGCACTAATTCTAGTAGAAATGTTAAATACATTTGTATTTGAATACAACATGAATTTTAATTCCAAAATGAGTAGTATATCCAAATGAAATATTTATAGAGCACACAGAATGCATGGCGCTACTTCATTTTATCAATAAGCAATTAATTGGATCATATATATATATTTGTCACAATATTATGAAAACTTCAGGCAGATCCTCATTGTCGGTGAGGAACTCTGTGTATGGCGTGGAAAGAAATAACTTACTATCATAACAACTGTAGCAAAGACTCTGGTTTTGTCACACATCCGTTTTAGCTGTTTCACTGGCCCCATCAGGAACATGGTGCTGGGCATATATTAAGGTAAACAATCAAGTCATCAAAACAGAAAAACAAACAGCAAAAACATTTTAGTTGCAAGCTTTGTGACTTACCTTATTAATGAACATACGTTGCCAAAGGTGTAAAACACAATGAAGAGTATCAGCCCTATTTTAGGAATAAACAGGCAACATACTCCCTAAAGGAAAAAAATATTTTTAATATAATAGAGCTTGGTTAACAATAACAAAGAATAATACACTTCACACTGAAGATACTTGAAATGCCTTTTGCAGTGTGCATCCGTCTCATTCCTGAGAGCAGGTCAAACCGGTGACGCAGCTGCTCTGCTTCTAAACAGACTCCTCAAACTCATTGCCTATCCCTTCTCAAAAGTCAGGAAGTCAATTGATGACTAAAATACAATTATTTTAATTTCAAGTCACTGACCAATATAGTGCACACTACTCCGATGACCATACAGGCGAGGAAACCTTTGACACGCGTACCCCATCCAAGCGTGGACGCCTCATTCGCCGCCTAAATACAGTGAACAGCCTGTGATTTACATGCGCATTCTTGCTCAAATATTAGGTTTCAAAATGTATAATCGCTAAGCCAATACGTGCAAAACATTGTTGTTTATGAATTTGTTTAAACATTTTAAATATATTTATAATTAAGAGCACAAAGACAGAAATGTACCTGTACTATATTTCTGTTGTCATTGTTTCCATCACGACCACTCAGAACCGCTCTGAGTTTGTCCATTACTGTACATTCAGTTCTCTGAGTTAATTGAATTGGTTCAATCTAAATCCCTGATAATGCGTTGTTTCATCGTCCAGCTGAAACTCGCTTGACATCACTCGTGTTACCTTCACCTTTTGGCTCCCTTCAATGAGCATGATTCTCACCTGGTGCTCACGCGCGCCTCCTACTGATAATTCTGGGGTGCACTAAAAGTAGCTTGGTCCAGCGAATGAATAATAGCCAACTTTATTAAGAGAACATATTAATTTTCTCGTTTCTGTGTAAAAAAACAAACAAAACTGTTTACTGTTTTTATGTTTTTGCTCAGAGAAAAATATATGTGACCCTGTGCCATGGCTGTACATAAGAGTCAATTCTTAGAAATTTGAGATTTATGCATGACCTGAAATCTTTTCATTGATGTACTGCTTGATAGTATATTATAATATTTGGCCGAGACGCAGCTATTTGAAAATCCAGAATCTGAGGGTGCAAAAACTTAAAATATTGTGAAAATCATATGTAAAGTTTGCCAAATGAATTTCCTGTTAATGCATCCTACAAATCAAAAATTAATTTTGATATATTTACAGTGGGAAATTTACATTATTACAGTATTGCTGGCAATTTCTACAAATATACACACATCTGGTCAAATACAGGAAAAAAATACCAACACATGGCAAATAAAAATCATTTTATTAATACAGATATTGCACACTATTATGCACTAATAATATATTTTATTAAAAAAAAAGTACTTATTTACTTATTATCAAGTCAAATTAAATTAAATTGATCAATAAATGCACAGAATAAGATACTATAATTTCAAGATTCCAAATACAACGGCCTTTTTTTAAGTCAAGGGCTATGGCAAAAAAATATTATGGCACAAACAAACACAGCAGACTAACTGATGAATTGTTATGGCTGTCAAGAAAATACAAAAGCGTAATTATTTCGATGACTAAAAAGCGTCTTACAAACCTGCAGATCTCAAAGGCATTAAAATATAACAATTTTAGCATGTATACCATATGGTACCACTAAAAGCATGACAAAAATATTATATTAGTTGACAACATATAAAATACTAACAAGGCACACAAATAAAATCTCAAATTGACATAGTATTGCATCAAAGCCAAATACCAAAGTATACATCAAAAATAATCAAAACATAATATTTGATTGACTTGATGCAAACCTCTATAGAACATAATCAAGTTTTAATTCATTAATTAGAGTAGATTGGTCCTGAGAAATCAGAGAAAAAAAGGATTAGTGAAATAAAAAAGGAATGGCCACACAAGAAAGCAGACTGCATGGACAGAGAATTGTAACTATCAGTGGAATGATCATACTGGGAAAATTAGTGAGAGATATAACACAATTTCTCACTTGTTATAGTATGATGAAACAGATTTTGGGAAGCAAGACTGTCACTGTTTGTCATCTCCCATCTGCTCTTCAGGAAATTAAGTCAGATTTAATATTTAGTGACAATGTCTCTCTGTTCTTATCTATCTCTAGCTCTTGGTCTTTATTCTTTTCTTTGGATTCTGGTCCAAGTGTATTTGGATGCTGGCATAAATGTGTACAGATGAAAGATACTCATAAAATCTCATCTTCAGACTCTACTTCTTTCTCCCTTGGTTTCAAAAGCCCCATTTCCATGGGTGGTATCCTCCGTAGTCTGGAACGCACAGCACTGGAAAGAGAGCAAAATAGGAAAGTAAGAATGAACTCTTCAGTTAAAAAACTTCAGTTAAAGTATTATTTCACATGCTACGTGCACTATTGTTCAAATGTTTGGGTCAGGAAGATTTTTAAATGTTTAAATCTCGAATGCTCACCAAGACTATATTTGTGTAAGCACAATAACACATTAAAAACAGAAGTACTATGAAATATTATTACAATTTAAAACATCTATTTAAACATTTAATTACTGAATTTTCAACAGCTATTACTCCAGTCCAGGGCCAGCCCTGGGAATAGGGGGAATAGACAAATCCTAAGGGCGACATCGATCCCTAGGGGCGCCAAAACAAGATTTTTTTTTTACAATTTATTTTTTAATTACAAAGAGAGAGATATTGTCCCACAAAAATAACTATTTTATTGCTATCCCAACTCAACGCATTATATCTTTCCTTGTGCAGCCGCTTTCACATTTTTCAGTTACCTGAAACTTCTTATTATCAGTGTTAAAAAACAGTAATGCTCCTGATATTTTGCGGATACACATGTTAATTTGTCCTAGTTTCTTTTATAAAAACAAATGTCAAAAGAACAGCATTCATTTAAAATAGAAGTCTTTTGTAACATTATAAATAGGGCTGGGTATCGTTTAAAAAATGTAGATACCGATACTGATACGATACCTTGAGTTTGATACCGGTTCCTGTACGATACCTTTTTCGATACCATTTCGATAACATTTTTACACTCTGAAAATCCTGTGTATTTATATTTTTAAGGCATAAAACATTTTTCTTTTAATTCATAAAGATTTCATTTTATTTTTGGAAAATAAAGGGGCTTTTATACTGAAGGTGTACTGTTTCAATAATTTTTGTAGTAGCATATTATGTACATTCTACTGAACAATAGTAATATATTTCTGCTGCCATGTCCAAACCAAACTTTTATTTAATCACCGGAAGCATCACGCGCAGGTCAGTATGCAAGTAAACAAAACGGCGCTTCTGCACCACACATTAACACAGAGACACACGTAGAATTCATCTTTGCGGTAAAATATTTAATAGCGAAACAGAAAGCGCAACTTAATTTAGAGACAGAAATAACGTGCAGTCGTGTAAATTATATAAATAACTGAAGGCTATTTTACACGCTTCTGGTCAAAAACACTGGGTAGTGCTGCAGTCTTATTTGCTCACTGACATGGATGACATTAACCACTTATGGTATCGAAATTGGGTGCCGAACGACGAGACGTTTTTCGATACTAGTTTGTATCGAGGCAATTCGGCCTGTACCAAAAAGGTATCGACCTAGATAGCCAGCCCTAATTATCAATGCTTTTTTCTGCTACATTTTAATATGTATTGTAATACAATTTAATATGGCCTTACTGAATCTCCCAAACTTTTGAATTGCACTGTTGTTTATGCTCCTTTATGCCTGAACAGTTTTTTTATTTGAATAGAATATGTCATGCTCACCAGAGTACAGACCAGTAAACTACAGCTACGGTGAGCAATGCAAACGCAAGGTGCCAGCAGTAGCATAATGTGATAAAGACAGAGTTCTCATGGTCTGTCTGATCCCATTTCACTTCACTGGGTGGGTAAAGCACAAAACCAATCTACAAAAACACAAGAATGAGAGTTAAACAGTTTTGTGTCACACATTTATGTATGCACTTACGACTCAAACAGACACACACAAAAGCCTAGTTTCCATCCATTTTTAAGCTGATTTGTTATCGATTTTTGTTATCGTTACGATAGTGTATATTATTGTATACATCCTTAAAAAATAATAATTGTAGCATACGTTTTGCCCTTTTTTATGTCCAAACATAATTTCACCTATTGCGCAAATCATATACAGATAGTCTGTTCTTAATCCATAAAAAAAAACTATAGCCCATAATTAAATTATATAGGCCTACATGAGTTTTCATGTTTTGTATATTCTATTTAGATACTCCAGCATCAAGCAATAGGCTCTTCATAAGCAGGTGTTTTCTTTTTATTTATTTATTTATTTTTCTTGATTACATTTTATTAGACTGTATTGGAATGGTAATTTAGGTTATTTTTATTTCTCCTAATCGACAATGGACGGTCGTTAAGCCATTATTAGATTATGCTAAATTACAAGTAAATTAAATTTGAATTCATACATGGTTGTGACCCATTAAAAATAGCTTAATTTGTATCCAGGGATTCATTTTATAAGTGAAAAAAGCAGCATAAACATCAGAACGTGAGGATTCACATTTACACACATAGCTTTTGCGAACAGAGAAAAACATAAGCTAAAAAAAAAAAAGCTCATATGCCAATGAAACAAATAATAAACAAATAATAAATTAACAAAAAAACAACTATATTCAGTCAATTCTTGTAAAGCGCTCTTGAAAGCAGCATCCAATTATTTACAAAAGCACAACTGTTTTTATTGTGAATGTAAACAAATAAAATAAATATTTTGAATAGTTTTGTCTTATTTTGAATAATGTCTTATTCTTGAACAAGTATAGTAAGTTGTTTCCACTTTTATAAGGGGAAAACATCAAGTGATCATGCCGGCACTTGATTAAACTACTAACTCTATACCCATAATATGCTGAACATAATTAGGCCTAATAAGTATAATAATAACTTTCAAAGTATTAAAAAGAAACATCAAAATAAGATATTCATGTTTGAGAGCTAACTCAATTTTATCTATAATTAGCATTTCCATCAGCTATATCGGTAAAAAAAACTCCTTGGATGGAAACCTTGCTACACACACACGCGCATACACATGCGCACACACTGACCTGCCAGAACCAGCTGCCCTGCAGTATGGTGAGAGTGGCTCGGAGCAGTTCTAGTAGAATATTCCCTCTGTGGAAAACCTCCAGAAGGCAGATGAAAGCTTGTCCAAAGATGGCATAAAGGAGAAGGGTGTGCACATGGACATCAAGCATGTCTCTACCATGGAGATGGTAAAGAAACAGAAATCCTGCAGGAGGCATACATGGCAAAATAGCATAGGTTTTATAGACAATTGGCCGAGTTTCTGGGGCAGACCTGACCTGTTTAAAAGAGATGGTCTTC
>JAUMHG010000041.1:11932079-11955112 GCA_032359395.1 Enteromius anoplus | reverse complement strand
ATGTTCAGTGCTTTGCTACAATCTGTATTGTTAAAAGCGCTATATAAATAAAAGTGACTTGACTTGACTTGACATGTGCTGAATTGTTATTTTTTTGCTGAACTATCATAAAAAATAAAATAAAAAAAAGAGTAATTTCAAGAGTAACAAACAGTGCTCAGTTTCATTTACACACACTCTCCAACATCATAAACCACATTTATAAAGTACTCTTTCACATAGTATTTTTGGTCACACCTGTAAGTAATCAATAGGTGTGTGGGAAAAGCGACAAAATAAAAGATATAAATCCCGTAAACGATCCACACTTGCAAATAATTCCAAATATTTATTAACTAACAACTTTTCGGTCCATCACCTTAATCAGGCACGTGCATGTACAGTACATACACAGTACAACTGAATAGCATTTTTGGACCACTTCAGAAACAGTCTGGGTAAAAAAACAAGATCCTACCCTCATTAAAGAAAGCAAGACCCAGCAGCATCCGGTCTAAGGCCAGAGGGGCGATGTCTGTGCTGTGGACAGTGAGAGATATCGCCCCTGCGATGGCAAAGAACAGGTACATGGTGGTGTGCTGCCAGTTCATCAGCTGCTCCCAGTGCTGAGTGGAAGAATCGTACAGCTGAAACTTTGGCCCACCTGCTAAAAGCTGCTCTGCTAACATACCTGTGTAAAGGGCAGAAGAAAACTAGTTGAGTTAAAAATATAATAAATAAACTTGCTTTCGTTCCTATAATGAAAGCTTATTATCAGAGGCCTAATCAGAAAATGATTTAAAATGAGCATTAAAATATGAAAGCAGTCAAAAAACAAAACAAGCATTAACAATTAGCAAAAAAAAAAAAAATTCATCCACTTAAATTACATTTATTTTTATTTGAATAAACAGGGTTCTCACTGCTTGAAAAGCCTGGATGGAGATCCATTACAGAAGTTTATTAATATATAATGTAGAATGTCTTGGCAGTTTTTTACTTGTTATGAATATATATTTTCTAGTTACTAGTATTTTAAGTTGTTTTTTTTTTTTTTTTTTTTTTAGTATTCTCCTTAATTCCTGTCAAGTAAATAACAAACAACTGAAAATGTCAGGCAATATTGTTATGGACAGTGTTAAACCTTATCAAAGTTGAGAACCACTCATCATTATTACCAAATGACAAACAATACACAGAAAATGACACAACCTATATTTTAATACCAATGTTTTAAACCATACAATCAATTTAATTTACAGCAAAAATGGCTCTTAAAATCAAAATGGTTTCTTTTCTGAAAATGGTGTTTCAAAGACACATCAGAAAGCTTTATTTGTTCATATGTATGATGATGATCCTTATTTTGTTGATAAAGGCATAGCGGCAACTCACCAATAATAGAAAATGATAAAATGACAGCTCCTTCTATGATTTCTATGCGCCTTTGGGTAGCTCGAGATGCAAGTCTGCCCGCACCAGCACTTTTATTCCTGCGGGTGGCATACAAAAACGTCTGCTTTGCGGCCCACCACAGGCCGGTGATTAGGAAGAAACTTCCAGGCAGTGCATGGCCTTTAAAACTCCCCATGTTTTCCCTAGATTTCCTGGAAAACAGAATAACAGTTGTATTTGAAATGTATATAAAAAACTACAAAACAAACATATATCATTATAATATTTATGCTTCGTTAAATCTCAAAATATCACAAAGCTAAATAATTTACTGGTCACACTTAAAGACAATACTGGAGACTGTATTCATAAGCAGCACTTAAGATTCCCACTTTGACGCTTTCTGGCACTGGTTTATTACTCCAGTGTGGAGACTAACAATCTAAATCCAGAATATTTATTGCCACCCTCAACAAATAATTCCACACACTATATACACTGCAGGGTTTAAGGAAATGTCAGAGATACAAAATCAAAATGCAGAGGAAGGTGCTGTGAGCCTCATGCGGCCTAATGAGGCTTGTCCCTCTCAGTTCTATTTTTAAACAGCTATGTGAGGAAAGCTGGGGGAATGAAGCCCAAAGTCATATTAAATCAGAAAGTCCATAAACCTACATAATGAAAGCAGCTTCCTGTCTTAAACATTCAACAGTCACAGGAAGAGTGAAGTGGTATGCTCTTGACAGATGTTTGAAAATGAGTTTACTGTAACATTTAACTTTAAAGATCAATAAATTATATGTTTTTTGACTTTTAATAAGTACAATATATGAAGAAACCCAAACAAAAAAGAAAGGAAATTGAAGAATGGTGTTTTCTGTTACTCTGTTCCTCTTGTAGTAGTTGATGTCTGTAAAATTTCATCAACAGACTGATCAGTTTTTGGTCGTAAGCTGATCCAAGTCCTATTCAATTGTAAAGGAAGGTCGCATTACTGTCATAATCGGTGTGCAATCAAGAGTGTGTCCTTGAGACCGTGACCGTTTATCACATAAATGTCTCCTCTTGTTTACAACTGCTTTTAAAAAGTAAGCTAAATTCAAACATGTGAAAAAGACACTATTGAATGGCTGCTATAAAGCAGAGACAGCAAAGAGACTATGAGCAAACACCAAAGTGATAGGAATATTTGAAAGTTTGAGATTTAACTGAGAAACCTACTGCATAGACATTTTGCATTTTCTGTTTCGTTTTGTAATTGCTTATTTCAGTTGTGCATCATTTACCCTGCCATTCTAAAGCAATGCCCGCTATATGAAAGAGAAGAAAGAAAGTCATATAAATACGCAAGTGAGCAAATGTTGACACAATATTCTTTTTTTTTTTGGCATTGTATTATTCATAATATGACATTGAAAATCATGCCAATGAGTAGCATCTCTTCAGCTTTGATGATCTTTAGTGGTCTAAACAATGTTCTTTAGGATGCTCTGCTGTTACCATAGAGACACACTGAAGCTTTGAGAGTCTCTCCAGTGAAGAGGCCCGTTCCGATCCTTTTATGCATTCATCATGACAACGTAAAAACGACATTATATGGAATTGTACAGTCATTTTGTATTAATAGACCAAAGAAGAGCACCCACAGTGCAGTTTTACAAAGAATAAAACATGAAACGCTATAACAACAATCCTGCTCGCTTCATGATGATAAAATGACGGAAGTAGACTACATTTTTTGAATCGTTTAAAAACCGTGCCTGAAAAACGATCCACGCACCGTTGCCGGTGGAAGACTAACTGTTATGTTTCGATTTTATAATTATAACTTTACTTCACATATAATGTGTATTGGGATAAAGGTCTGCTGTGTTCACGTTTTATTTGCTTTCTCAAGACTTTCTTAAGTCTACAGACTAAAACACCCATCTTAGATGCTATGATATAATTATGTTATCTTTTTAATACACATTCTTCCAGAGAATATATAAAAATTATATTCTAGGTAATTATACGTAACGTTCAGTAATTGCATTACGTTAGCTCGTAACTACCATAGGTCCGTTGTCTGCGGTAACATTTTTAATATATAAAAGTGGAAAAAAACAACTTAATTCGGGCACAGTAAGTGGTCCGTATTATGGAGAATACACAGTTAATATCTTACCTTATAGATTGACCAAATAATGGGTATATTCCTGATATTTTGGGGAAGAAATCTCAGAGTCGACGTTTTTTTCTCTCGAGACTGTCATCTGATGCTGTAACAATATGCTAAATTCGTTCAAACATTCTCACGCGACTTTTATTCGTTCCTTTTCAGCATTATGACTTTTTATTCCATCAGTAACTTGCACATTACTAACTTCTTCCACTTTTCCAGCTGTTTCGAAACCACATTTGGGTCTTATCTTTTCCAGTGCGTCTTCTCACTGGAACCTCCCATTTCATGAAACGATTGGTTCGCGAAGGGTCCAGACGTCATTGCTTTCGAATTTGATTGGTTTGCTTTCCTGTCAATCAACAGTTGGTCTCTTTTCCACGTGTGCATTTTTCTTCAAAATAAGCAGTAACGTTAGAAGATTATCCGCTATTGTAACAGTCAACAGATATTTCAGTCCAGTTGAATAAATTATAAAACATATTCTGAAAACGTATTTGTGCACTTTTTTTTTATGCATTTTAAATCCTCGCTATATCAAGTATAGATTGATAGATAGACGGATCTAATTCATTTTCTTGTCTCTTTGAAGTACTTTGCAAGAGAAGTTAGGATACGTTCGCCAAAGGATAAGGTTTTTGTAATGCTTTGGTCCAATTGTATAATATTTTAATGACATAGGCTACTGTTTTATTATAACAGCTTTTACAAAGTGGTATGTTTAAAAATATAGGGCGGGACATGAGGGCAGGGTTTTTGTACGTGCACAAAGACACGGTCTCGAGAGGGCCTGGCAACGGAGAAAAGAACATAATCTCACTGTATTATTTATTTTACATAACGTGGCACTCATATTACTTAGTAGTGACACAGAAACTAAACGCATTAAACTAAACAACATCCTGTAATCAAACCTATGAATTCAATGAATTTTTAAAAAACAAAGTTGAGTAGGCTACATATGAAAAAACAACCTACTTTCAAAATTATGACACTATATGAAAGTATAGTATGAAGTAGGCATTTCTTAATCTGTTAATGTTTATTTAAAAGTATGATTTTAGCACAGACAACATATCTTTGAAACATATGTTTACTTTCTGAAACATCACATTCACAGTCTAAAATTCTCTGCCTTTGAATTTGGCATGTGTATGTTAATGGGTAATTCAGATGTGCATTGTGCAATACGTAAGAAACAGAGAGATGGACAAAGGGAAAACCAAAAGGCCCTGTAGTCAGACATTTAGCATGCACGGTTTTCAGTCTAGCAAAACATCCTGTCCTCACTCCACAGAGGAAAATAGGCAAGAAAGATGGAAAAGGAGGGCCAGGAACAAATAAAGCCAAAGCTCTTTAGGTTCATATAAAGATGAGCATCCATAAATTATTCTAGGGAAGTGTGTGCAAGCAAAAGGCCATATAATCATGCTGGACTGCTACACACACTCACCTTCACCCAACGATGATGTGTTTGTTGTTGTTGTTTTTATTTACATATAAACATATTAAATCAGTGTTCACAGGCTAAAAGCAGACATGGAAATGATCATGCAGTGATGGAAAATGGACATTGTAAGGAAAACTGGACACGAGCAGAGGACCAGTAGAGAGGCTTAGGCATGGTCACATGAACTCGACAGGTGGGACATGATTGTTTCTGCCAAAGCCATTTCTCAATGCACTGAAAGAAAGATAAGCCAAATTATAGAGGGTCATTCAAAGCCAGAATGTAGCTGTATCTAAAATACTGATAACTATCGAAATGAAACTTCACATTCTAAACATATTGCAACATTATTTTGCCTTTGAAGAACTGCAAGCTTAACAAAACGCACTGACAGTTTAAGTTAACATGATTTTAAAAACCTTTTGATTTGCATATTTACGCTTACATTTTTGGAAAAATGCAATTTGTCAACATATTTATGAATACATTTACAGATAAATGTCTGGAATGTACATAACATAAATGTTAAAGTAGTGTTCAACAAAACCAAATGTTTCTATTTCACCCTAAGAAAAACATTTAAAAAAAGTTGATGATGGCAATTGCATGATAACTGCATGCATGAATCTGTTGACCTTTGAGGGGGCAGAACTGTGACCCACCATTGATTTCCATTACAGTGGCGTGATTAGCCACCAGCTATTTTCCAGCATGTGCATTTAACGACTGTGGCTTCATAACTGCAACTCCTGACATATGACCTGCAAATTCAGGATTTTACCATATTTACAGTTACAACAACAGTTTATCAGATCAATGCACATTAACTCTAAAAAACAAAATTTGATTGAGAGTTTACTAATAAACAGACATTAATAACCATATTATGGTTTCTATAACTCTTACCATATGAAAAGCACAAAAAGTACTTAAACATGAAATTTGAAACAGCAGTATTTATAACATTTAAATGCCTAGGAATGCGAAAATAAATAAAATTGCTGGTATGTACTGTTTTCTTTTCTTTTTTTGATTTCAAAAGGGGAAAAAGACAAAACGTTCCTGCAAACAAGAGATCAGCAGGTTTATTTTGTGTGCAGAACACTAATAAAACTGACAATTAACAAGAATTTTGATAATATACTGAGTGATTACTGTTCAGTTTAACTACTATCCATACTTACAGTACACGAAAATAAAGTAGTTTTTTTTTTTTTAAGAATATTTTAATAATCTAAAGAACCTTTTGTGCAATGGAAAGGTTCCACAGATGTTTCTGCATGAAACCACTGATGCCATTAGAGAACCTTCATTTTTTTAGAGTGTATGTTATACTGAAAACAATCAACGTTGTCTACGTAAAGAGAGTTGGCGACGGGGTAAGCGATATTCCTCCTGTCCAGGGCAGAATGGTATCTCTTTTCCTCGCTCACAAGCAGGTGCAGAACTCCCACTACGTGGACGTGCGCCGTGTTCAGGCCATTTTGTCTTCCCAATCCATAATCAGAGACGATAATAGATTCAGTGTCATAGTTGGCACAAAAGCAGCAAGTAACCAAAACTTCATGCATGCCAGGCAGGGAAAACCACAGATTACCCCACTACTAATAATCTGACACTGTTAGAAGGCAAGAGAGGAGAGAAACTTCAGCAAGTATTTACCTCTTTATGAAAATGATGGCCACAGTGAAGTTCTTGGATGCCACCCCTTCCGTTCTGTAGTTCTTCATGGCAAATAAGACATATGCTATCTGCATCACCCTACAAACAAACCAGAAAAAAACAACAAAAACAAAATCAACTAAAAATGTTAATATTATGGCATAGATGCTGTTTGTCTAATACAGTATATTAAAAGTATACAGTATAAATTATGTTTTTATTTTTCAGGTTTTTAAAAGAAGTTCTTTACTATGGATGGAACTTTAGCATCTATACCGCCACCTGTCGTTAACATACAATTGCATGTCACTTGCAGAAGAGATACATAACGCTCGGTTTGTGTAATTTCATTAGACACCGATGATCATCTTCAGAGGATTTGTCATGCTGCACGAAGACTCATTGATGGTAAGAAGAATCAGAAAAACTCATTTAATTGTGTTTAAATTTAATTGCCTCTCGCTATGTCACCTTTGCTTTTTGATTGTAGACTTTAAAAAAATAAAATAAAAAGTAATGCATTTTTGGGGGACCTAAACTGCACGTAAAAAAAAAATACTGTGATCATCTCCATATAAACCACAAACACAAAACTTTTCCAAAACGCAAAGGAAAAACTATTGTGTTAAGTAGGCTACATTGTTGTGGTGTACCCTAAACCCAAAAATGAATTTAGTTGATTAATTCTTGCATCAGACCCATTGGTTGGTTATTGTTGGAATGCAACAATAACATTGAGACACTTTTTTGGCCTACTGCATGTGACATGACATTTTCTAGTTGCTCACCCACCATTGGTATCACCTTCTGGTTACTGAAACGCAGCCTCCTTTCTAAGCATTCTGTGAGCTCTGGAATAGTGCTGATGTGACATTCAGGTCCCCCAACTTTGGTTCGACTGTTTTCATCTGAAGACACACGGCGGGCACGAGAATGAGAGTGCACTTCCTTCTCCTCACGGCCCTTAAGGTGGACAGGGACAGGGGACATGCTATTAGCATGGAGATGATTCGCCTGCATGGCTTCCAGCTGAGACTTTTCCATAAATGAATCCGGGGCAGAAAGAGAAGGAGAAAGACCATGACATACGGAAAAGTGATAAACATCATTTTCATAAAAATGTTAGTCATATTTAAATAATCAGAAACATGCTATAAATTTATTAATCTCATTAATGATAACTGATCGTTTGTGCATTTGGAAGTATAGTACATATATTTTATATTGAGCTGAATGTCATAAATGGGATAGCAGTAATGAGTTCCTATAGTAAGGTTAGTATTGTAAGGCTTAGTATAAAACCTTGTATAATAATTTTGTGCGTAATTGCATTAAATAGACATAATAGCCTGTAAGCTCTGCCGTGGCAAAGGTCAAAATAGGTTAATTATTCTTGACCTGTATAAGCGTTTCACTAGCGTTTCAAGCTAATCATAGGAGCTTCACCCATTAACCTTGACGCATTGCCTCTTGGGCTGGATTACCCTGTTTACAAATAGCCACATTACTTTCCTCAAGACATACTGAGCATGTATGCATTGCCAAAACTTGTTTCCTGACCTATGCAACATACAAAGTACAATTATGCACTTATCTGCTGCTTGCAGAAAATTCACATTAAAAAAACAGCTGACAGAGAAAAACAAACGAAAAAAATACAAACCTATTTAACAACCCACTATGCCACTATGGAATGCTTAAAATCAATTATCCAGGTACACGAGTAATTAAATGAATTAATGAATGATTAAATTTCAACAGAAATGTCAATTTTCGGCTCCACTTCAGTCATATTCTGCACATGTAAAATGCAAAGCCACCTCAGCTTGTGACTTTTGGAATAGCGCTCATTACATTAATCCCATTACAATCTGATCTGAGCATAATAAATCATAAGACTGAAGCAATACAACAAATAGATACTGCGACGTATAAAGTATAAGAATCTGACTGATTTTTATTTGAATTTTTTTTTCAAAAATAGAAATAGAAAGTTTTTTTTTACTTTCTATTCAACATATTATCACTGTAATTCATTTAATATTCTTTGCACACCTACTGCAGATAATGTTAAGTATTCATGTTTCATAGGGACATTCCATAGACAGATAGATTTTTATACTGTACAAACATTATTTTCCACCCTACCCCTAAACGTCCCTTATTTTATATTTTCCAAAAGCTCGGTATGATTTATAATATTGTTTGTTGTCCCCATAGGGTCAAAAATTACTAAAAATGATACACACAGATGCACACATATAGTTGATAACCTAAGGCAGAATCAGTAAAAAGTATGAGATGACAAATCATGCCTAGCACAAAATGCAAGAAAATAACAGTCAGCCTCAATTTTTTTCATAACTAAAGTTATTGTTCTTGTAAGTTTATTTTTAATTCAATCTTGCATTCTTGTTTGTACTGTATACATTGCATTTGATGTTTTTCTTTATTTAGTTTATAATTAGCAGTAACCAGGCATCATCACACTTTTTCTTTCTGCTATAAACAGTCCTGATTAAGTGGTGGATGTGTACAGTGTGTATAAGGAGGATGTGAGGCGTGAGAAAGAGCATGTGAAGCACTGATGTGTGGGGGAAGAGAACAAATTGCTACTGGGTCACTATCGCTAATCAGAGCACACTTTCCTGTTTTTATTGAGGTTCTCCTCCAAAACTCATTACGCAATGTGTTACCCAGCTTTGCAAGATCAGCTTATGTCCAACAAAGCAAAAAAAAATTAAAAATACCTTTAGCCATAAACACACAGTAATTGAGCCCTGCTGGACATTGTCGATGGATTATAGCTGTCTCCCAGATCAATTAAAGAAATAAGGTGTAAGGCTATGCTTTTACCACAGTAAAGTATGCTCTTACTGATAAATTCTCATGGTCAAATATCTTATTCCTTTTATAAAATGGCAGCAACAAAGACTCCAATGCTTAATAAACAGTGGAATGCATTTTTAATCATTATAAAATATGTTTATCATGTATAAGTTAATTCTAATTTATAATTTTAAACTATATAAAAATGATTTTAATTATTAAAAATATTACTGAAGTGCTATGGTAAATTTATATTATTTGATTATATGGTCAATATTCTATGGTAATGATATTATAAATATTTTATTGCATTTATATTTCATAGGTTAATGATTATACATTTAATTCATGAAATAAAATAAAACAATATTTCTACCAAATTATATAGTTTATTGGCTCTTTTTACTATTATTTTGAGCATGGCTCATCAGACTGTATCAGATGTTTCGGTTTAATAATGAAATTATATATATATTATACATTTATAATTGTAATATATTTATAGTTTATTACCATTACATTATATTATTATTAAACAACATAGCCTAGAACATATTTTCTTAAAACTTGGCTCATCAAATCAGAATTTTAAGTTGAATAATTTTAAACAAACATTATATTTAATTTGCATAAATAATCATACTAATTCAATTAATAATTAATAATTTAATATTATACATTTATGATTATCGTATATTTAGAAAGATTAGGCAATAATGAGGTGGTGATGCAGCCATGACATGAAGTGGTTGTTTTTATGCAGTTTTTTTACTATATATATATATATTTTGCTTGGTCAGTGTTGTGCGTTTTGATTCCTTTGCTGTTCTATAATATTATATTTTAATTCTAGCAAGTAGTATAGTTGTTGGCTTGTTTTCATAATCACTTTAAACATGGATTGTCAAATCAGAATTTGAAGTTGAATAATTAATATAAAGTATTAAAAAATATTTAATTTATTATAAAAATATATATTTTAAATTACATATGTAACACTGTTATTTTATATCATATTATACATTTATAATTCTAATATGTTTAGAGTTTATAATGATAATTTCTAAATTATAGTCTATATTTAATTATATGAGCCGAGCCTATTGGCTCATTTTACAGTGACTTTGAATACAGCTTGTATAATCAATTTTATAACAATTTTAGAAACGATCAATTTCATAACAGGTAACTCTTACTGTATAATCCATTCTGGGTTTTGTTTGGTCTTTGTTTGATACAGTTACATATTGCAATTTCTAATCGTTCCCATTCTCTTAATTGCACATGTGCGATCACTACCTTACCATGCAGGGCAAAGAGGCACGGCGGTCAGCTTTGTTGCGCGAGGGCCTCCTAAAACTCCTCTTCCTATCTTTGGCGTGCTCCTCCCCTACCCCGTGTCCCCAGTAACTGCTCATCCACTTGGTGAAGTTCCCATCATCATCCTCGTCATTGTCCATAATTATCGCGGGAAGCAGCCGCAGAGACAGCTTGGTAACCGGTGTGCGGAGCTCTCCGTGAGGCTCCTGTTTCCTGCAAAAAAAAAAAAACCCACACCAGGCTGCAGCCGGCGCACAATGATCCAGCTGGGTCAGACGAGGCTGCTGCTGCTGATGTTGTCCTGGAGCTTCTGAGGAACTCTTTCGTGCAAGGCAATGTGAGGTCCAGACTCCAGACTGTGTAGGATGGGCTTGGCGGTAGGTTGTAATTAGATTCCTCCAGTTAGGTGCTCATAACGAGTGGGTTTAATAGCTCTAAGCCGACCCAAAAATATGCACACACGGCTTTTGTCGAAGTCTTTAAATAAGTGAATCCCCTGTAATCTATTTAACATGAGAGAGGGAGGAGAATGTAGTATAGAGGCGGGAGAGGGGTATAGGAGGGAGAGGGCGAGCTAGATAGACAATGACAGAGAGAGAGAGAAAGAGAGAGAGAGGGAGGACAGTGTTTTTTGAGTTGGTGCTCTGCTTTTAATCTTTCCATTACAGAGCAATGGGCCTGGGGGTGGAAGGAAGGGTGGGAGTTAGTCACACACTCTGTGCAACTCCAATTCTCCCATACTTTCCACTCACTGAGTACATCAAACCTGTCAATAATTATGGACTGCTGTAGACGAGAACCGGTATGTTTTAGAGAGTCAGTGTGATCATGTATTTATGTTTCAGTGCTGTCTGATAATGAGTAAAGTGAGACTGCCAATCGATGCAGATGAAATCTATAAAATGCAACGGCTAGACTTTGTTCTAATCATGACAAATGCTTTGTAATATAACCACTAGAGCCGTAATATCAGTTGGGTAACACTTGAAGCCTTTATATATAATTATATAGCTATATAATATATGTTGAAAAGCATTATATCTTTTCAGGAGTAATTGTAACCAAAGTTGAAATAAATTTGATAATAAAAAAAATAATAAATGATTATACAGTATGTACGGATTCCGTGCTATATTTGAAATTGGTTGTTTGTTATGTTATTTTAATGCATTAAATGTCATGTTATAAATGCATTATCATTTCTAAAGCTAACAGATACGGTAAGTATTAATATAACTTTGGAGTTTAAGTATTACTGATATTTTGAACAGCTTTGGACCCCATTGACGTTTTTTTTTTTTTTTTTTTTTTATTTTCTTAGTGTTTCACGGACGAAATAGGTGGTTTAGAATAAAACAAGGGTGAGTAAACAACATCTATTCTTTTAGTACATAATGATTCCTAAATATGGATTAATCATAACTGATTATATGTGCTCCACTTGCAAAATGCACAATATTTAGTCATTGACAAATTTACCTCACATTATAAATGTTGCAGCTGCATGTTCAGTAGCCCATGTATTTTCAGCTGACCCCATTTTAGAATATGATAGACCACCTCCCCTTCAGGAAGAAGCAATCTGGGGCACACAGCAGCCACCCTCAAGCCTTGTCTACTGTCCTGCTCCAGTTGTTCCCACCGCTGGACTCTGGAGCAGCAGAGCATACAGGATGAGGGGCCAGAGACACTGATGATACACAACACCTGTGGCCATATCTGTTTGATCCTTGCCTTTAATCAGGAGGGATGTGTTGTTGTATGAACTATGTGGATTCTGGGTCACAATATGCCTATTTATTTATTTTATTCCTTGTGCTCAGCAACAAAATATTGCCTGCATTAGTCATGACTGAAACAGATCTGCTAAATGCACATATGGGTGGATTCTATCATTGTACACAAGAAAATTATCCAAATATTCCAGAAAAAAAAAAAAAAAGAAAATTATGAATTTACATGTCTATATTTATATTTTATAATTTATATTATAAATAAATGTATTTAATACATAAAATTTTTTTCTGAAATTATATACATGCGTGTGTGTATTTAGATATGCATAATAAATATACATATTTAAACAGCACACATACATATATTATGCAAACAAAAACTTTTATTTTGGCTTAATTTTACGTTTTTATTGTATCTAACTGAATGAGCTCATTTCAAATTTGATGTCTGCTACATGCCTCAAAAAAGTTGGCACGGTGGCAAAAAAGGCATAAAATGTTTTTTCCAGTTTGGAGAACATCTAGCAACTAATTAAGTTAATTGACATCAGGTCTGTAACATGATTGGCTATAAAAGGCATATCTTACAAAGGCAGAGTCTCTTAGAAGTAAATATGAGCAGAGGCTCTCCAATCTGTAAAAAAAGATTAAAGAATACTTTAAATACAAGGTTCCTTAACGTCAAATTGCTTAAGTCTCATCGTCTACAGCGCATAACGTCATTAAAAGATTCTGAGAAACTGGAGAAATCTCTGTGTGTATGGGACAAGCCCGAAGACCTTTGTTGGCTGCCCCTGATCTTCGGGGCCTCAGATGCATCACTCATCGACATGATTCTATCATTGACATTGCTAAATGGACCCAGGAATGCTTCCAGAAACCACTGTCAGTAAACACATCCCGCCATGCCATCTGCAGATGCTAACTAAAGCTCTATCATGCAAAAAGGAAGTGTTGTAAACATTGTCCAGAAGCGATATCATGTCGGGCCAAGGCTAATTTAAACTCAGATGAGTACAATTGGAAATCATATATGCCATGTCCTCCGGGCTAAAGAGGAGGGAGACCTTCCAGCGTGTTATTAGCATTCAGTTCAAAAGCCAGTGTCACTGATGGTATAGGGGTGCATAAGTGAATATGGTATGGGCAGTTTCATGATTTGGAAGGCACTATGAATGCTAAAAGGTATATAAAGGTTTTAGAGCAACATATTTTCCCATCCAGATGAAGTCAACAGTTTTTATGCAGAACTATACAAAATCACATACTGCAGCTATTATAACAGCATGCCTTCGTAGTAGAGAAGTCTGGGTCTTGAATTAACCTGCCTGCAGATCAGATCTTTTTTGACCTATTGAAAACATTGGGTGCAAAAAAAGGATTAAAGAAAGAGAGAGAACAAAAGTGTTTGAATCTTGTATATATATATATGTAAACGTGTGTGTGTGTGTGTATGTGTGAATAATATGAATAGGTAGAGTATAACTAAATATAATTCATAATTTAACATCAGCCGAAAAACTAAGAAATTACTGAAAATATTATGTTCTTCAATACACTCTTTCTAGCAGAAGTAGTAGAATGTGGATTTTTTTTTTAAAGCTACTTATCCAATAAAGGTAATTAAGAATATGCAATATGTGATCTCTCAGGTGCAAGTATTGTGATTTTGTCAGAAAAACCTGTTCTCACCTTCTAGTAAATGGTTTTAGTCTAACCCAACCCTTGAGGACTGTGACCATACATCCACCAACAGAAGTTGCTTCTAATCAAATAAATCTGAACGACCATCTCTTTAGCTATTCAAGGATCCTAATCTTATTATCCCGCTATACACTGTAGGTATTTACATCATTTAGATTATAACACTTTCAAGGGTTTAAAGCTGATAAATCAAGTTTTATGTGTATTACAAGTAAAACAAGCCTTTTCAGGGTTGAGTTGAGTGTGACTGAACATAACTACTTCTTGGCAAAAATAGTAACTAAACATCGATGAACACTGGGTATTATTAAAACAGTCTTGTTCCCAGTTTCAGCACAAGCCTGCATGAAGCTTATTTATTGGACCATATAAAGGTCCCTCTGTTTGTGGTTCTATTTCAGGTGTTTTCTTACACTAAAATAGCCTAGTCCTAGTCGCATATCCCCCCATCTAAAAAAAGCAGGAAGGACAATATTTGTTTTTGGTTTCTAAACAGAGCTTTGAATGATGAACTTAAGGTCCAAAAAGAACAGAGTGCTTCTAAAATTGGAACCAATCCTGGTTGTGTTCAGCCATATGTGCAGTGTAAGTAATCGTCTTCAGAGGAGGTCACATACACACTCTCACAACAGCATTTATATGTGGGGATGAGCTCTATTCTTTGTGTGGAATACAGGAGTCAATCCTGACATTTCAAGTAACAATACTAGTTTACACTAGTAGATTATACCTTGTCTGTAGAAAACTAGATTTAGCTGTTGTATGTACATGTCCTGAGATTGTTTATTAGGCCTTAGAAGACCTTGTGACACGGTTTACCACGTTGAGGAGAAAGTAAGAGTGTCTTGTGAGGACAACTACTGTTCTTAAGGCATCCAATGTAGGAGCAATGGAATATATAATATGAATATATTTCAGTGTGTATATCAGATTCTGAGTTTTGAAGGCCCTTAACCTAGTTTCATTGAAAGATGAGTGAAGAGACCCTGACACTTTTCTAGGCTGAATGTATACAGAGAGACAGCAGCCTTGGTCCTGTCTCATAACTGCATTACTAGAGCAAACACAAATTGATCATGTCTCGTGTTCTAGCTTAGAGCTATGATTGATCTAAACTTGCTATGGCAGTGTGCATTCAATTGACATTTTACATCATGTGTCAACCAGAGCGCCTAGATACAGTGTAGCAGACTTTTTTGCTTGAACATGCACACTGTTTCGGAAACTGATGTTTGAAAATCTATGTAGTGTGTGTTTCATATAACAGCAATTTCTGAGTCAAAACTTGTTTCTAGACTTTCTTTCCCCCTTTCATACCCAGTAGGCACTAGGCAGTCTACAATATTTCAATATTGTGGCATCATCCAAAGAAGTTACATGATAAGCACATGCAACGGGCCTGAAAATTTGTCTATACACTATTCATAGTCCAGAACCAGAACAAAAAGCACCACCAGTTTAATAAAATTCGACCTTGCCAACTGAAGACATTCAAAGAGGAAGATAATGCAGTCTTTGTTCACCTGACAGGGGACATTCATTACAGAAAATAATCTATTCCTTCTTTAGCTTACCTTCACCAGTGAGAATGACTGAAGTTTTCATTCTAAAGTAATTTTTATAGGTTAAATCTCAGAAGGGCTGCCTACTAACTGGATTTGGTTGAGTCTTGTAATATCCTACTTCATTTCTGACCTTTGAATGTTTCATTACCCTTTTAAGGGCCAAAGATTTTAATAAAGAAAGAATGCTTAAGCACGCATTAAGGAAGTACCATGTCTGCAGCAGTGAATTGCATCATAAAACAAAAAGAAACGGAAAATACAAATATGTAAAAAAACAAACAAACACCTATATTAGAAATATAACATAGGCTAATCATAGTCCTTAAGGTATATGTAATTTTAATTCTTGTTTAAATTATTTTATGGCATGGGAAGTTTTAGCAAAAAAACTTTTAAATATAGGCAAAGTGTAAAGAAAAAAAAAGGAGAAAATAGATTGATAGACCAGTATAACGACGGAGTTAAAAGTCCTCGTGACTTTTAGTTATTTTTTTTTACTTTTATTTTGAAAACATGACGTCACGCTGTGGACCAGGAACTACTTTCCACCCGAGCAGCGCTTTGACACTGGTGATCGCCTGCTTGTATGCCCTTGTTAGCCACGCAGCTAACCTAAGTGTCCCATTTGGAAAAATGAATTGAATTTTATATCGGAAAGCGATCTGACAGACACCTATATTTGCCATTAGCTGCTAATAGCAGGATGTTACGAGCCGGAAGTGTAGTTACCTGGTAAGTAAAGCAGCACGTTTGCAGCAGCTGATCAATTTAACGCCGAAACAGTAACGTTAGACTGAAAACTAGGTGAAGTGATGCATCAATATAAAATGGCTTATCACGTCTCTGATGTTCATACAATGATCTACATTTATATATGTGAACTGTGAGGATTAACGTTAGCTCTTAATAACTCCTAGTAACGTTAGCTGGTATCGTCTCGTAAGTGACACTGACAGGCTACACTAAATGACATAGACACCACCCAAAACACCGAACCACTTTTCAAAGCTGAAATCACTTCTGCATTAACTAGATTTTTAACAGAATTTCTACATCGATATCACATGAATGGTCTTATCCATAAAGTATTATTAACTGTCATATTTGACATAACGTTATTCTTTCCCCCACTTTAACGCTCTAGCCGTTGGGAAACTACTGTCCCGAGTTGTTTTATTTGCGTTCACGCTTAAAAATGTATTTCTAATCACTTAAGTTGATCTTCAGGTATTTGGTGGTCTATTAACACGGCTGTCAAAACTGAGATCTTGTGTCGTATACTGTTTTGTGGTCTAGCATGCAGCGCACGTCTGACAGAAACATGCCAGCATTTTCAGATTTTAGCTTTTCATAGTGTATTTTAAATCCTTATATTTCAAAAATAGATAGATTTTCTTTCCATTAAATGTTTACATCTGTGTTTTATTTACAGAAAACTCCATATCAGCTATAAATTTACTCTTGTATTCGTGAACTACTTTTCTTCTCTAACTAGAAGTAATTTTACAGTTTAACATTACAAGGATTTAAATGTGTTACATTTGTCAAGATTGGCACTGTATTTGTCATACGTGACAACAATAAAGTCTAAGTACTTTCAGTATTATTGTATATGTTATGACTCAGAAGTGTGTAACATTCTCTTTTTCTCCTCAGCATTGCCTGCAAGAATCTGCTTCCCTCCAGGATGGGGGTGAAGTTCAGAATTCCGCTGCAGAAACTGCACCCGCTCTCCCGTGCCATTCATCACCGCTACTCTGCCAACAGCAATCCACAAAGACCACCTCACTGCTCATCTGCCCGCCATTACACGTCTCTCTCCAGGCTCCCTATGCGTCCTCCCAAATACCGATCAGGAGGCCACGGCTATCAACAGCACCGGTCCTTCTGGGTAGCCCGTCTTGCTGCCAGACTTCTGAAACTGAGGTACATCTTGCTGGGCTCAGCAGTTGGAGGTGGATATACAGCAAAAAAGGTATGTTTGAGTAGTTTGTGACTAACCTCTAGGGCATTTTAGTCCACTATGAGGTTGAATCTGAGTTTTTAGAAGACGTTGGGTGTGCTATTTGTCTGATTACATTTAATTGACTTATAGATTATAGTATTTATAGTCAATGCAGCCTGTTTGTTTTGTTTGTTTCCAGACTTTTGATGAATGGAAAGATATGCTTCCTGATATGAGCCAATACACATGGATTGTGCCCGACTTTGTTTGGGAACTGAGTGAAAATTTTGATTTAGGTAAGTAAGTCTAACAGCATGCCTTTTTGCAGTTGCAAATTATTGGGTATTATTGACTTTCTAATGGTATGAATATTATTTCCGTGTCCCCGAATAAAGACAAGCTAGCCAGCGCTTTGCCTGAATTAGAAGAGATAGCCAAACTACTACCTGATATGGAAAAGATTGGAGAGAACTTCACCTTCCTGAAAAGCCTCCTCTCCAGTGGTAAGCACTGTCCTTTAAATGCGCCTCGTGATCCAAATGAAAAACAGAAAAAATATTCTGTTTAATAAAAATCTAGTGATTGGTTAAAAATAAATATTGCTGCTCAAATGGCTGTGAAATAGAAAAAAAGAAAAGAAATTAATGCTTTTATTCAGTGGGGTTGCATTAAATTGACTTAAAGTGTTATTAAAGGCATTTATAATTTAAAAATATATTTTAGTTTTTAGTTTTTTTTTTTTTGTTTTTTTTTTAAAGAAACATAAAACAGTAGTATAATTTCCACAGAAATAGAGCACCAGTAATAGTTGAAGAAAAAAATGCCCTTGTAGTCTCAGGAATAAGTTACAATATTAATTGAAAAAAAAAAAAAAAAGTTAATTTGTTTAAAAAACATGAAAAATATTTACAAACCTTAAATTTTTTGCATGGTGTTGTTTTTCAAAGTTTGGTTAAAATACAGGGCCATAAAAGCAAACTTCCTCTTTACTTTGTTTAAAGTTAACGTGGGTCTGTTTCTCTTTAGTTTGATTTGTGTAATTTCCAAATGTAAAAAAAGAAAAGGATGGAAAAAAAACTTAACGCACTGCAATGTTGTTATTATTATTATTATTATTTTTTTTTTAAATTTAGTTTGTGTTAATGTGTGTGTGAATGTTACGATTTCTAAAGCTGAAAGGTACTAAATCTAACCATGGGTTCTTGTGATTTCCATGAACGAAATTATTTTGAGTATTCTACAAATTCTGTTTTAAAGAGGTCATACAAACCCAGTTTTCCACTAGCTAATATGATTCTTTAGGGTCTTAATGGAAAGTTTGCAATATAGTTTGCTTTTAAAATTTCTCAAAGATACTTTTGAAAACGCTCATTTTACCCTGTCATAGACAGCTCTTTAGAAATCACTCTGTTCTGTGTACTTCCCCTTTAAATCGTCACGAGCTCCGCTGACTCCACCCCTTTTTTTCCGGACGTTCTCAGAGGATCATTTTTTAGCCATATTCAGAGTGAAACTTGTTAATTAGCACATTATTAGAAAAGGAGATTTGTAAAGATTCATTAAAAGACATAATAGTCACTGCTTCTGTAGGTGAGGCTGGATCATGAATGATTTGTGCGAACATAAACGCATTTCGGTTGATCAAGGGCCTGTTTCCCTACAGAACCAAACGTTACTTTACTCCTTTGCGTCTTCAGTCACTCAGAGGTCGGGAGTAAATGACTACCGCTATGTTCATTAATACATTCAACAACAAAACACCTCTGTGTGATATGCTGCCGTCAATCAATTATTGTGGGAGGGGCCTCTGTCAGTGTGACATGCATTTGAGAATGGCTTGATTTCAGAAGGGTACTAAAACTACTGGTGGATCTTTATCATTGTAGGGTGGTTGTGTACACCCAACATACATTTCAGTCCAAACAGCTTGTAAAAGTGCATGTGGCACCGTATGACCCCTTTAAAACATCTGTGCATTGCTTATAATTACCTTAATATATGCATAATCAGCATTTTACTAATGGTAATATGATTGAAGGTGATTTGCATAACTCATGAGTTATTATTTGCATTAACATATTTTTCAGTATACAGCGCTGACACTGCTCATCTGCCATAATCCCAATCCAGTGTGCAATGGAATGATGTCTTCACACGCTTTTTCTACAGTCTTTATTTTATTTTCATTTCATGTGTTCCTCTTGTTCCTCCCTCCTCCTCTCCCTCCCTTCACGTTCTTCGCAGGTTTGGGTAGTGAAGTCAATGGAGCTTCTGGTCTGCGTCTGTTATTAGGTGTGTAAACGCCTCGCTTGGCGTGTCCCGATTCCTCCTGCGCTGCTGCACTGACATAAAATGGATTTAAGTTGACGGGGTGTGCGCCTCTAAGGATGGACCAGCAAAACCCTTTATCAAAGGAAATAAATATTACAATAATGTTATAAGTCAGCTGCTACTCAATTTGAAAACATAAATTGAGCCTGCTGTTGCAGTTGCGTTATATTGTTGCGTTACTGTTTACATTAGCTTTCAAAAGTTTGGGGTCGGTAAGTTCTCATCGTCATGTGATCTTCAATAAGTCATTATGAAATGCTAATTTGGAGCCCAAGCAACATTTCTTATCACAATTGAAAATTATTGTAGAAACAATGCTATACTATACTTGCAGTTTTTGATGAATAAGAAGTTCAAAGGACTCTCTTATGATGAATTAAATGCATCTTTGCTAATTAAATGTATTCATTAAAAAATCTTACTGACCACAAACTTTTTAATGCTAGTGTTTATATCACAATATATATATATATATATATATTTAGATAAGGACTCAAGTGTTAATTAGTTTGACTTTCTATAATTGAGCCATTGGATGCTAAAGCATTCAGTTAACATGTGTCAGTTACAGATGCAGTTCCAGACACTAACAGCATCTGTAAATGTGTGATTACTCTGATTTTAATTGTCTTGCCACTTGGTCCCTTGACTTCACCTTCTCTCTTCTTTTAAGATTTTGTGGGCCATTCCCTGTGTTTATCTCGTTCTCTCTTTCCTTCGTCATGACTAATTTATCCTATATACGTTCTTACAGCTCAAGAGTTTTGAAAAGTACACTTACTGAATATCTAATCTGATTTTCCTCTTAGCATCTTAGACAAGGAGTGATTGTTAAGACCTGCATTTTATATAACGTTCATGTTTTGCATAGCGAATTGCGCATATTGTCTCATCACCACAATACAGAACTATGATACTGTATGTATTATGGGCTATTATATGGTCTTCTAAAAGTGTGCCTATATTATTTAAAAACTATTTATCAAGCACTTTTTTGTGCCATTTACTTTTCAAACCTTTGAGTCTCTTTGGGATGTGGTGACATAATATAATTACTTTAAAATGCAAGCTAATAATATGCTTTTGCATGCTATTTTTTATTGTCACTTTTGACATGCAATGCTTTTTTCTAAATGTTTAAATTCTAAATGTGTGTTTCAAGAAGGGGAAAAACTATTTACTATCTACTTTTTTTTTTTTTTTTCCAGAAACCACTGGTGAATCAACCCTGAGAGCAACAGATGTCCCACCAACATCTGCAGCCATGTCTGACAGCAGTGATAAACAGTTTAAGAAGGTAAATAATTGTTCTTTGAATGCTCAAGTTTGAACATGATTCACAGTATGATGATCACTTCCATCCTTTGTATTTCCATAATAATTAAAGCAGCTTAAAGTGTTAGATCACAAAAAAAGGAAAATTAGACTGTGTTTTACTTGCCTTCGAAGCATCCTAGATGTATGTGGCTTTCTTCTTTAAGACGAATCTAGTCGGAGTTATAATAAAAACCGTCCACCTCTTCCAAGCCTTTGCATGGGACTAAATGGGTGTTTGCCGTTTACTGTTCGGACGGTAAATAAATCTGTAATAAACATACAGGTGAATAAAGACCTCCTGTAGCGAATCAATGCATTTTTGTGGAATAAATAACCATATTTTTTTTCTCACTTCTGCTGAGTGTAGTAACCGGAAGCACTCCCGGCGGGTGATGCAAGACGTATTGTGTTGCATGATTAGTGAACAAAAACGTGAGAGAGAACGAAACAAAAAATGCTAACCAATGTGAAGCACAGAACATGGATTTTTAAATAAAAAGTTGAATTATTTCAATGTAAGCCAAGAGGAGACTGGTTTTCCTTTGCTAAAGTAAGGAAACATTTCCCAGTGGAACTCAATTTTTTTTATATAACTCCGATTAGATTAATTGAAAAAAGAAAGTCACATACACCTATGATGCTTTGAATGTGAGTAAAACAGCCTAATTTTCATTTTTGGGTGAACTACGTTTCTCTGTCTTTATTTTTCTGCTTAGCTGTGTTGCTTGGGCTTTTTTCAGTATTAACCAAGTTGCTAAACACTGGCCATTTGTTTTGACAATTTACTGCAAGACACCATTGGTCAATGGCTATTGTGCACTTTTGTAGTCATGCTATATATGGACACTGATTTATGCGCTTGTTGCAACTGGCTAATGCTGAAGTGAAGCTGCTTTTTTAAACTGCCCTCCACCATAGAAAATGAAAATACGCCATCATGTATGTGAACTGTCATAAAATTTGGTTCCTATAGTGCACAAATGTGTGTTTTTAAATTTTTTTTAATTTTATTTTATTTTTATTATTATTATTTGTGAGCAGTAGGGATGGCACGGTTCTTGGAAAAAACCCCTGAACCGTTCGGTTCGCTTGTGTTGGTTCGGAGCATGCATGCGTCGCACGGTTTGACGGTTCATGACATGCGCAATGTTGCCTCGTGCCCCCTATGTGACATCAGTGTGTTTCCCCAAGCTCGCGAAAAAAACACACTTAATCTATGGCGGGAAATCTATGCCATTAAATCATTTCCGCGAGAGGAAAACAGATGTACATGTGAAGAAACGGGGCCCATGAGCTAATTTCAAACCCTCGCGCACGCTTGGTATGTCATCCGCGCACAATTCAAGCACTCGCACACGATCATTCCTGCACTCGATCTTTTTTCACCTGCTCGTGCGAACACTGTTGTTTTTGTCAGTCGTGGGGCGGGCGGGATTTGTGTGCTAAAAAGGCACATACATTCATGTAGATGGCAATACACATTTTCCTTTTTTTGCCAAATAAATGAAAAGCATGTTGAAATCTTCAATGTCTTTCCTCTTGCTGTATCAAAATCTCACCTGGCTTTCCTCAGAGATGTTCCCAATAATGTGCTTTAAGTCAAGTCAAATTCAGTTTATGCATGATTACATGATATAAC
>JAUMHG010000041.1:11912842-11928854 GCA_032359395.1 Enteromius anoplus | reverse complement strand
TATATATATATTAATTATTAATTAATATTATTTTATATTTTTAATATTATATTAATATATTATTAATATTATTTTAGTGTTTAGATGTTGCTAAAAAGCCTGTAATATGTTTTGTAATGTATTTATTCTATTGTGACAACTTAACTACGTACACAGGTTTTAGGAGTGACGTCCGCATTTATATATGGGCATGTATCCCCTTAATTATTATTTTGTGTGTGTACAGAACAGAACTCACTCTCGAAAGTTGATTGGCATCATGGCAACCACATCAATGTTCTGTCATCTTGTGTGTTTGGTGTCTTGTATTTTTTAGTAAATGTGTTCCAGTGCCAAAAGACTCATTTAGTTTGGTTTGCCTGTTTTAACTAAACCAACACCGGCAGAGCTGTCATGTTTTATGTATTAAAGATTGCTTTGCAGAGCTCACTCATTAAGAGTTGCCATGTCCACTTAAAAAAAAAAAAATACTCTTTGGCATCTTTGGACTTGTTGTTTTATGCTTGGCTCATAAAGTGATCCAGTTGATGGAGTTAAGTAGGAAGGTTCAGGTCACTATATTTTGACATGTGGCTTGTTTTTAAGATAAAACATTTGCATTTGAGTTTATTATGAGCTCACACTTATTTGTTGTTTTATTGCAGCAAGATCTGGCAGCGCTAATAAGTCAAAGTGTACCCTTCTTGCTTGACACATACAGTAAAGATAACCATGTTGTTTGTTTAAATAAATCATTAACAACCAGTTGTTCTGATTAGCTCTGTATACACTGTAATACCACAACCTGCAATTTTTTGATTAACTGGATTATCCACTTAAAGGTGAACTGACAACTGATTTTAGCTGTAGTGTGTACAGTATGTGTTCAAAATGGCATTTTGTGAGCTTCAGTGGAAGGAAATCTTATCTTTCGCACTTGTGGGTTCACATGAACAGTATCACAAATTTGCTCATTTAATTGGTTACCTAGAAACAATGCAAAATATTTGTGTATTAAATATTTCCTGGTTTGTATTTCTACGCATTCCTATAACTTGCTAAGAGACAAGCATATTTATTAGGGTGGTCTCAGACTTTTGAACCTCATGGTATCTGGGGTGTATTAAATTCTTCCGATTTTTAACAATTAAACTCTGAGTGACTTTGCAACCATTTATTATTCGTGTCAACCATACGGCAGGATGCTTCGTTTAATTCAAGCAGCTTTCAAAAGACCCCGTCTCTAAACGTGTTCACATTGTGAAAGTACAAATATCATATTTGCTGTCCGCCTATCGCTGGCAGAATAATAAACTTGTGTGATTTCATCATTTTTGTGCCAACTCGATCCAATCTGCCTCGCTCTTGCAAACCCGTTCATTTACACAGTTCTACGAATACAGTTTACGTTCACTGCATGGAGTGGTGTGCTGTCCTGCCACATGGAGTGCAATGCACCTTGCTCCAGCTGTTGGCTAGCAAAAATAACCTGCCTAACACCACAACGAATCACATCTTCACATAGGCATAAGACGTTTTATTTAGCAATAAACAAAGACCAATTCAATTCACACACCCTTGGTTTTAATGTAGATGTGTGTTTGTACGTTTGATGTTTTCATTTGTGTCCTTCTCTTTTCAAATCATCCACTGCTTTTCTGTGATTTGGTACTCAACAGTTGCATTGAAATCATTCAGTGCTCTTGATGCATCCTTTACAAATCAATTTTGAGGTGGTGATTTAAATGATTAATTAAATGCTTGAAAAACCTGGAAAGTAAATTTCTTCTCTTTGCATTAACCTGCTTTTCCTCTGCTGGGATGCCTGCTGGAATTCAGTGCACGAGATGTGGATTGTGGGTGCAATGGCTCTTAAAGCGGGATATTAGGAAGAGCATCAGCTGTCCTAAAAAGAAATATAGAATAGTCTGCTACATTGTTTCTTGTTCTTTCAGTCTTCTGACAAAGAAAAAGTTGACCAGCTTCAGGAAGAACTTGTTCGAACACAGGTATTACAGTTATGTGTCACTGATTTTAAGCCTTTTTTTTTTTTTTGATACTAAACCTTTTTTATCATGATCAATTTATATGCATTTTATCCTCTTATTTCCGTCATGCTTATGCAGTTAAAGTACCAACGGATTCTGGAGCGTCTGGAAAAGGAGAATAAGGAACTGAGGAAAGTGGTGCTGCAGAAAGATGACAAGGGTATTCACCAAAGAAAAGTCAAGGTAAGGTTCTTCAATTCTTCTTATAAGTGATACATGCAGTAAATCACTTGACTGATGCATTTCTCCTGACTTTGATTCTGTGCAGAAGTCTTTGATTGATATGTACTCTGAGGTCCTGGACATTCTCTCAGATTATGACTCCAACTACAACACTCAAGATCATCTACCAAGGGTCAGTATTATTCCTCTTTTTTGTACTTTATAGTAAGTATAATGTTCAATAGGTGGATGCTTTAAATAAGCCTCTTACTTCAATATAATATGTTTTGCTTACGTTTTATTATATACAGTATATTTGAAATAAACTAAACTAATGGCTTCCCTGTCGTGGAAACACCTCTAAGACCCAATCCCATTTCTACCCCTTAGCCCTTCCCTCCTTGTTTTGCGCGTTCACGTGAAGGGGTATGGGCGTCTCGAAGTTTAGGGGTGTAAAATAGAATTGGGATTCTGCCTTAATGGTTCTGACATAACCATCTGCTGTCTTCTCTTCACTAGGTGGTGGTAGTTGGAGACCAGAGTGCAGGAAAGACCAGTGTGTTGGAGATGATAGCTCAAGCTAGGATCTTCCCAAGAGGCTCTGGAGAAATGATGACTAGATCCCCTGTCAAGGTGAATTAAACACAGTAGTTAAACAACTCATGAAGAATAATTATGCAGTAGATATTATATTAATTGTGATGTGTTTACCTGTAGGTGACATTGAGTGAAGGCCCTCACCATGTAGCAATGTTCAAAGACAGCACTCGTGAGTTTGACCTTGGGAAAGAGGAGGATGTGAGTAACTAAAATTATTTATAATAACTATAATACTATTATTGTACAATTTGACTGTCAGGTCACTCAGATGATTTGTTTTTTGTTTCTAGCTCGCAGCGTTGAGGCACGAGATTGAAATCAGGATGAGGAAGAGTGTGAAGGAAGGTCAGACAGTCAGTCCTGAGGTCAGTGCTTTTTTGAAAACGTTTACACTTGAAGCTGCTCGAATACTTTTTATGTTCATAATTCATGTGTTTTTATTCTGTGTTAGACCATCTCTTTAAGCGTAAAGGGTCCAGGAATCCAGAGAATGGTGCTTGTTGATTTGCCGGGTGTCATCAGTGTAAGTGTTGTGCACTGTTTAATAATACAACCATCTATGCAGAACATGTTTGATGGCAATGACTTTCATTTGTATACAGACCGTGACAGCCGGCATGGCTGCTGACACAAAAGAAACCATTTTTAGCATTAGTAAAGCCTACATGCAGAATCCAAATGCCATCATCCTCTGCATTCAGGGTGAGCTTTCTTCCATTAAACTATTCGTCATCAAATATTAGCATTCTCTTTAGCCAACTCTGTTAATATTTCTCTGTTGGTTTGTTTCTCTCTTTCAGATGGCTCAGTAGATGCAGAGCGTAGTATAGTCACTGATCTGGTCAGTCAGATGGACCCTCAGGGCAAAAGGACCATCTTTGTTCTTACCAAGGTTGACCTGGCAGAAAAGAACCTAGCTAGTCCAAGCAGAGTAAGACCTTTAGATATTTACTAAATAAACTCTTAATAATGTTACTTCCTGTTTCAGCCACTAGAGGGAGGCATTTTTTTGTCTGCTGGCATTAAACAGGCAATATTGACTTCAGTTATGTACAGATGGTGACATTGAGTTTTGCTTCATGAACTTAATGTTATTTGCTTCAAATTATAATATTTATCCATCATTTGTAGATCCAGCAAATAGTTGAAGGCAAGTTATTCCCAATGAAGGCTTTGGGCTACTTTGCTGTAGTAACTGGCAAAGGTAAGCATGAGATCTTTCTAGAAACCATTTGCACATAAAATTTGATGCACTAATTAAGGAACTAATTCAGTCCCATGATTCTTTTGTAGGCAGTTCAAATGAAAGCATAGACTCTATCAAAGACTACGAGGAGGACTTCTTTCAGAGCTCAAGACTGTTGAAGTAGGAGTCAAATGCATATTTCTAACTTTTTTTAGTTTGCATAGTCTTTCACATATTTTGATTGTGCAATCTTTGTCCCAACCTGCTAAAGGGATGGCATGTTGAAAGCTCATCAGGTGACCACAAAGAACCTGAGTCTTGCTGTGTCAGACTGCTTCTGGAAGATGGTCAGGGAATCAGTAGAACAACAAGCAGATGCCTTCAAAGGTAAGATGACTCCATCTAACAGATCTTAAAAGGATTTTTCACTCAAAAAGTACATTCTGATGAAATCAACAGCAAAAAGATGGCCTTAAATCATCATAACTCTTCTTCCCCTAAAGTCATATAAAGCCTTATAATATCCCACTGCAAGTTACAGACTGAATGTATGTTTTTTTGTTTTCAAGAAATATTTGCCTAGAAACCTTATCTGTCAAACTTTTAGGACAGTGGTTTACAACTAGGGAGCCAAGTGCCCAATAGGGGCACCCTAGAAAACTTAAAAAATGTTTCCAATAGGGTTGGGTCGATAGACGATTCCATCGCCGATGGCAGATAGACATCACGATGCTGAGCCGGTATCGCGATGCTCCGCCCCGCCGCCGCAGCAGCAACCAGCTCACGAAAAACACACTTAATCTATGGCGGCAAATCTATGCAATTAATAAGCGAGCGCACCACTGATGCTGGCGAGTGCGGTAAATGATTTCCACGAAAGGAAAACAGATGTACATGCGAAGAAACGTCTCCGCAAGCTCATATCAAACCCTCACGCTTGATATGTCATCCGCGCGCAAGTCAAACACTGGTGCACGATCACTCCTGCGCTCAATCCTCTCTCACCTGCTCGCGCGAACACTGTTTTGTCAGTCGTGGGGCGGGGTACAGCGAAGATGATATCATCGTCCATCGCAATGTTTCAAATTAGACATCGTTCGATGCCAAATTGGTTGACATCGCACAACCCTAGTTTCCAACATTTAAAAAATTTGTATATATCTAAATGTATGTATATATATATTTTTTTTTGCATTTCCATTTAGTCTAGAAGCAAATTAAAAATCTAAGATAGCTTTTCTGTATCTTTTCTGGTTGTTAACTACTGCTTTACAACATATCTGAAAACGCTAAAATAAGAAAAGGCCTGTGCTTTTAGGCCTTTAACTTGATCATTTCTATTTTTATCCTCTAATAAGATGCTGATTTTCAAGGGCATTTTGAGAAGCAGAGTGCGCATCAGCTCTCAGGAGACCCAGTAAATAAACCTTAATAGAATCCAAACCAACAGCTCGACAGCCACTTAACTCTGAAACCCACCTGAGCAGAGCCGTTTGCCTGTTCTGTGCGTGCTGATTCCCGTCACACCTCACCTCAGCTCAGACGTTCTGCACAGGGCACGCTGTAGATCTCTATGCTGCCAATTAACAGGCCACCCCTGCTAACGCTCTGCCTTTAGATTTATTGCCTGACCCGGGACGCTTCTCAAACCTTTGTGTGGGCTATCGATCTCCACGCCTGCACTGGGGCCGGCCCGATAACCAGAGCAATTAGCGTCATCTCCATTGTGTGAGCGAGGCACCCGGCCCGTGTGTGTGCTGGGGACGCAGGGCCCTTGGGAGCGTGGGGTTGCTGATACAGTGCACGCCTGGCACCAGGTGCATTGATCATGGCCACAGCGGAGTCTATCTGGTGTCCCTGTATAGGGAATTAGACAGAGGGAGATGGGAAGTGTCTGAGGAATAGGGAAGCTGTCACTGAAAAGTTTTAGTCTAAGTTCAATCTATTATTATAGGTGGCAATGGAAACTTTGAACGCATCGTTTTATTGAAAATCTATTTATTTATATTTTCAAGAATGGGATTAATGATTGTGTGATGCAGCTTTCTTAATGAATTTTGTAATACTTTTTACCAATTTGTTAGAAATACTGAAATTTTACGCTTGTGACCTTATTTAAGTTATGCTGTCTGTAAAATTAACATACTAAAGGGATAGTCCGCCCAAAAATAAAAGTACCATCCTTTACTTGCCTTCATTCTGCCATCATTTACCTACCATTCAGTCCCTCCAAACCTGTATGGCTTTGTTTGTTTTGTAAAAATTTCCATTCCCATTGTTTCCTGTTGTTTGATCAGAAAATACTGTGGATGTCAATGGGAACCAAAAAAAGTTAATACAATTTTTACTTTTTTAAAATTATTATTTAATTCTTTTTTTTGGGGTGGACTATCCTTAATTAAAAAACAAAAGCATCTAAATGGTGTATCCTAACCATCCAGATCCAAAAAAGTTTCCTTAAAAACAAATCTATGGATATTCATGAAAATAATCTAAATTAAACTTTTTGTAATCTTTCCTGTTGACCAGCATCCCGATTTAACCTGGAGACTGAGTGGAAAAACAACTATCCTCGTTTACGAGAGCTGGACCGGGTAAGAACTGGCTCCTAATTAAACTATTCTACATCTTAAAATCTAGGACTCCTTGTTGAGTATCAGCCTCAGATGTTACACCCACGGATCGTTGGCTGAATGTCTGATGCATATGGCACACAAAAGTGCAAACAGTTCAGGAGTCATCATCAAATTGATTGAAATATAAAGGATTTCCAGGAGACGTGTGTCGTATTATTATTTAACATTCAGCCTTGTAAAAAAGATTTTATATGATGCCAAAACCCCATCACGGAAGAAGAAAGCTGCCTTATTTACAACTGGAATGACGAGCACTTGTCAGGATAAACAAACATTAGATTTTCTAAATTATGTAAAATAGTTACATTTTGGCTGCATATAATCTTTAAAATATGTCAGAGTTTTACACACCAGTCTGTTATTATGACTGTGACATTCCCACACCCTGAAACGTGATAGTGAACGAAACTAACTGTGATTGGTTGTTTGACATGTCCGTCAAGAGTGTCAGCATTCTAGCATTCTGATTTATGTGTGGTAGATAATCAAAACAACATTAGTTAATATTTTTTACACTGCCCTGGCAAAGTGTGGTTTCGGATGATGTCAACATAAATGCTTATCGATTTTTGGTGCAAATACTGTACATTAAAGTAACTTGACATTATCATTGAAAACCAGCATTAAAAAAATTGGTCAATATTGTCCAAAACCCCACTTTTCTAAGCCGTTTCCAAACTTTTTGAAGGCGATGTATTAATTTATTTATAGTAGTATTATTTATTTATTACTTAATTCTGTAATTTACTGTATACGTATTTTGACATGTTTTTTTTCTGTGTATGTCTTCTCATAGAACGAGCTGTATGAGAAGGCCAAAAATGAGATCTTGGATGAGGTGATCAGCTTGAGTCAAGTTACACCAAAACACTGGTGAGCACTTCTTTTTTTTTTTTTATTAACAACAGTAATTGTTAGATTGTCTATTTTTTTTTTAAACATCATAAAATACATATTACATTTACATATAATTTGTCCTGTGTAGAGGACTTTGTACTAATTTGGTTTTGCCTACTCCATAATTGACTACCGTTTTACAAAAACATAAGTTCCAGATTGCTTGTAGTACGATTTTGTGGCATTGTTTATGTATATACATTTCACCTTATTGATTTGATGTTAAATATGATTTGCATTCTGACACAGCTGAGGTCAGAAACCATTGGGGAATACACAGACACACACAAATACATACATAGGCACATACACTAGGGATGCTCATTTTGGTTATTTCTTGTAACCGACAACTGACGCTCACCGATTACTACCGGTTAACCAACAACATTATTTTAAATTAGAATTTCATTCAATTAGAAAGGATAAGCACCAGCGTCCCGTTAAAATAGTAATATTTGTTTTCTGCGGATTCATCGTTCATGCGCAAAAACTAGCAAACAACAGAAGACCAAGATATACGTGATCATATCTATTTCATATCATATGCCTGCAGCCCTTTTGCGACCAAAGAAAAAAAAGATCATAAAGGATAAATAGGCCTATACGAGAAACATATAGCTTTTTTGCATAAATAATAAATCAAGAAAACGAAAGAAAAAAGTTAGCAACAGTGACCCAGTAAGTGTCGAAGATGGCAGCGTCCATAAAAGTCACTTTCTGACATGACAGGAGTCCAATCGAGGCGCGAGTTCTTTCATCAAACCTTCATTAACTGACAGCAGCTTTGGGCGAAGAGCAGAGAATTTGAATCACGCACTGAAAACAAAACTGACGAGAACTAATAAAACTTTCAGCTGACACGCAGTATTAGGACTCAAAAACTGTGTTCTGCTGCTGTATAAATAAATAAATAAAATGACCTTTTAAACCGTTTAACTGATTGTATTAATCGGTCAAAATTCATATTGGTCAGTTAACGGTTAAACGGTTAAAATGAAAATCCATAACATACACACTAAAATATTATATATCTGTGTTCATCAGCACAGCCAATAATGATGAGGCATTCTTATAATCTTCAACTCTTTGTTGGCTGCTAAACTCGACATCTCCATCTCATGGCTTAAGGGCCGACTGTACCATCAGAATGCAAAGCTGCAAGCTCTACCCGGAGTTATGAACCGAAAACCCAGAGGAACAAGCTAAATGAAATAGATCAGATGTTTGTAGGGGGGCCCAGTGTGCTCCATCAGCCTCTCAAATCAATGGCATGATGAATAGCTGGAGGGTGGCTTCTCTGGGCAGCGCTAGTTTAGTGGTATTGGAGATGTGTGTGTATTGATGTACCACACTAGAACAAAGCAAACAGGAAACTATGAAATATGGTTTCCTTTTATGATAAATGAGCTTCACCATCACCCTCAGAATATTCTCATCTTTGTCTTAATGTCAGGTCCTATACTTTCCACTCAGCTGTTTAGAATTATGAAGTAGATTTTTGATGTTATTTGGTGGTTGAGAGCTCAAAACAACATCATTAACATTGTTTATTGTGCGCTTGGTTTACATTTCTTAGAAGCATGGGCATGTCTTTTTTAATAATTAAACACATTTTTTTTTTTGTCATTTTAGGGAGTCCATCTTACAAAAGAAGCTTTGGGAAAGGGTCTCAACACACGTTATTGAGAACATATACCTGCCTGCCGCTCAGACCATGAACTCAGGCACTTTCAACACCACCGTAGACATCAAACTTAAGCAGTGGACTGATAAACAACTTCCTCATAAAGCATTGGAGGTAATAAACGCTGATGAAACACTGCTTTTTTCTGTGTTCCTAGCTGGTAGTTACATTTCTCAAATCATCAGGGAAAACAGTATTGCATTCTATTCTGTTATATTATGTTATGTTAAATTATATTATTTATACTATGAAGTTTGGAGTTGGATTTTCTAATAAAAGTAGTGTCTCATTTTCACCAAAGCTGCATTTATTTAATCGAAATACAGAAAATCTAATAATGATGATTTTTTAAAATGGTCATAAAAAGTGTAGTTGTTATAATAATAAGTACATGTATTGTGTTACAAGGACACCTTAAAATAAAGTGTTAATCTTCTAAAATATGTCTCTTATCCATTTTTACATCTTCTTTTCTTTGCTACTCAGGTTGCTTGGGAAACATTGCAGGAGGAGTTTGCGCGCTTTATGGCAGAATACAAAGGGAAAGACCAAGATGACATCTTTGATAAGCTGAAGGAAGCTGTCAAGGATGAAAGCATTAAACGACACAAGTGGAATGAAAGAGCCATGGACAGCTTGGTAAGTATAACATATATAATTTCCAGAAATAATAGAGTATTTTGCTCATGCAGGACGCATGGGTTTCTTGAGTGTTGTCTGTAAATATTTCTTATATATGTGCGTTATAGAGAGTGATTCAACACAATGCTCTAGAGGACCGTTCTATCACAGACAAGCCCCAGTGGGATGCAGCTATTCAGTTCATGGAGGAAACACTGCATTCTCGCCTTAAAGACAGTACGTCTAGCCATCATAAAGCCCTTTCTTGCTTGTCAGTCTATAGAGTGTGTGACTCATCTTCCTGTGTTGCAGCTGACTCAGTAATAGCAGATATGGTGGGGCCAGACTGGAAGCAGAGGTGGTTGAGCTGGAAAAATCGAACACCAGAGCAGGTTGAACAGACAACACTAAATTTTATTTATTGCTTTTTTTGGGGGGTAGGGGGATCGTTTTTTTTTATCTTGGAGCCATATTTTAGTGTCAGCCTTTGTGGTATTACTACACGTAGGTGCTAGTGATAAACTCATACATGTTGTTCCCTAATTCTAGCATATCCGTAACGAGACCAAAAACGAGCTGGAGCGTCTGTTGAAGTTACATGAGGATCACACAGCCTACCTGGCCAATGATGAGGTCACTACAGTGCGCAAAAACCTGGAGGCCCGAGGAGTGGAAGTGGACCCCGTACTGGTAAGTGACACGCTTCTAACATAACTATCAGCACATAGATTTAATGTTTTTTCTCTACATTTAACTGATCTCTTTTTTTTTTTTTTTTTTTGTAGATCAAGGACACATGGCACCAACTCTATCGACGTCATTTCCTGCAGAAGGCTTTATCACATTGCAACCTCTGTCGGCGAGGTTTCTACTACTACCAGAGGCACTTTGTAGACTCTGAGGTACAGAGGAAGCTTTTTATTTTGTGTTGAGTCATGTTAAAAAGTTCTAGTTAGCTAATAATTTGACTTATTTCTCTTTGTTCCAGCTTGAGTGCAATGATGTGGTCCTGTTCTGGAGGATTCAGAGAATGTTGGCCATCACAGCCAATACTCTAAGACAACAGCTCACTAATACAGAGGGTATGTCTGCGGGTTCTCATTACCAGCTTTCCTGCAAACAAGTCTTTAGTTCTGGTTACTTTCTCTTATTAGGAACTAAACATGCTTGAGTGCGAGGACACAGTGACTGAGACCACTGGTATCAACAACACAAATAAGTGTGTGTGTTTTTTTTAACAGTGCGACGCTTGGAAAAGAACGTTAAAGAAGTATTAGAGGACTTTGGGGAGGATACTGAGAAGAAAGTCCAGCTGATCACTGGCAGGAGGGTTCAGTTGGCAGAAGACCTCAGTAAGTCCATCCTCATCCTGTCTCCTGATTTAGCTTGTGAAACAGCAGCAAGACAGGACCACCATCAGAGGGCAGTGTTGTTTTACACTTGAGTACTTTTAGCTGCACTAGATAATTTATTAATTAAAAAAAAATTACAAATTTCACCCCACCATTACATTTCAATTTTTTTTGTTTATTTCAATGCAATATTTATACAATTATTTATTATTATTTCTTTAGTGCAATGATTCAGTTTGTTGATTTTTATTTTAATAACTTTTTATTGTCACACATTGAGTTAGAACAGTTAATCAAATCAGCTTTTCCTCACATTTGAGTCCTAAAAGTTTTTTTTGTGTTTTTTTTAAATGGCCAAACTCATTAGTTCTTCAGTATCAGGTGTCTGTGGTCAGAATTCCTCTGCTTCCAGTGCTTTTTCCTTGGTACCTTTTTACTCAATTTAAGTGATATTATTTCTGAATAGGGTACAGATAGCTTTCCGCACTCTCTTCACTCTCACACTCCCTCTTGTTTTTTTTTCTTTCTTTCTCTGTTCCTTCCTCTGTTGAGGCTTGAACCCTTAATTGCCCTTCACAGTGTGAGAGAGCTCCTGGCTGCACGCTGCCTGCTGTCTGTCATGTCTTCAGCCCTGGTTACTGTTAAACACTCTGTTGATTAAAGCAGCAATTTGTGGAGGCACGACTGACATGCTCAGACTTGATCTGGCGCAGACACACGACTCGCACACACGTTCTGTCATTACTGTGATAACAGAGAGTGAGGTAATGGCACTGCTGCCTAGGTTTGTGTGTGCTTAGACACAATAGTCAATCTGCTTATACAGTGTCTTGAGTCATAAAAAGCCTCTGCCGTTCGGAAAAAGAATTTCTTTGCGTATATAAGAGGCCTTTCTAAATGCTTAATGTTTCTTTTGAACAGGTTGACTAGCTTAAGTGCCTTTGCAGTGGACTGGAAAAAGCACAACCGAAGTGATTTTTTTTCCTATAACTCATCAAATATCTTTTATCAGTCAATATAGCATGAAATCTTTGCAAAGATATTCACACTGATGTTTTGATGTGCTGTTTTATATATTCTTCTTGTTTAAAGGACTGTAACAAACTTGAACTTTTAATGGCACAGAGAAATTATATTATTGTAATCAACCTACTGAATGATAAATGTATTGACTGCAAACAGTAGCTTGTGCTTATAATGAACAATATTATCGTGCATTGGAGTGGATGCTAGTACATTGTTTTAGTTATATTTATAATTCTAGTTTTTGGTATGAACAGTCTTTAGGACACAGTTTTGTAGGACAAAGTTGGACCAGATTTTAACCAGTAAGAAGTGCTTCATCTGCTTTGTCTGCTTTTGAACCTGTCTGGATACCGTATAATGACTGGGAAGTTGGGCTTTTTTGGTCTCGTGAGCATGTCCACTAGTCTTAGATGTCAGACCCTCCACTGTTTAAGCCTGATGCTTGGCGTTGGGTAACCCTTAGAGTGGATTCCTGTGCTGTAAAGCATGAAGTTGCCTGGTGGACAACCAGCACTTAGGGAAAACACAAGCATGACCTCCCAAGAAGTGGCTGTTATGCTAATAAAAGCAAGTCTGGGCTTGCAAGCATGCATCGGTGCCCTAGCTGTTGCCACTGCACAAAACACATGGTCACTCTATTAAGGTGCAGTCAGTCTTGATGAGAGAGAGAGAGGACTGTAGTGCCAGGTCTTGGTTTGTTAATAATGGTTGCCATGATATGAAAAACAATTGCTGCATTTCTTATTTTAAACTAACAATTGGGCCTGGCAAAAGTGGTCACTTTTGAGATTAATTAAATGCAAAATGGCATAAATGCTGTTAGCGGATTTGTTTTTGCCTTAAATTTATTTTGAGATAAAAAAGAAAAAGTTTAAATTGTAAGTTAAAAATGGGATAAAAATAAATGAAATGCTGTTAAATATTTAAATATTTGTACTTGTTCAATAGTTTTTGATCAGTAACAGGGATTTAACAAACATAAATTATGGTTTAATTTATTAAAAGGCCTAGACAGACCTAACAGTTTATTACATTTTGTTAATTAAACACACATTAAGCATGGTTCTGGCTGCAATACATGTATTTTTTTTAATTGCTGAAATTAAGCAGAAACAGCAGATACAGTTATTTTCGTTATACTGTTGTCCGTTTTGTATAAAGTAGAAAAATAACTTCTTTTAGCTTTTCTATTTGGCATAAGATTACATCAGTCATAATGGCGTGAACACATGCAGTGTCACATATTGGCCTGGTTTCATAGACGGGTCCCTAACCCCTCCAGAAAAAAAATATTCTCCTATTGTTGCAAAACTGAAGTTGAGCCACAGATGTCTCGTGGCCAGTTTTAGCAATGTTCTACGTTTCTGGACCTGGGACCATTTCAGTTGCGTTGCTGTCTGTGGAGTGTTTGATAGCTCTCTGATCTCATCAAAAATACCTTACTTTGTGTGTCCGAAGATGAACGAAGATCTTATGGTCTTGGAATGAAATGAGGTTGAATTAATGACAGAATTGAACTAACCCTCTAGGAATAGGATTAAGCATCGTCTGTGAAACCGGGGAATCATTTTTCCATTTTCTTACACAGTGTACTGTTAATTTTTGTGTAAACGGGATACATCAAAGCATAGTTATAGTTGTCAGGCCAGAGGTTTTGTCAAGTTTTTTTGTGGCCACAGTTTCTGCCACATCCTGAAGGGATATGCAAAGAACATGAGTTTGGACAGAATCCTGGATATTTAAAATTTCTTTACAAACAGCAGGGAGGAATTTGTGGGCCTGTCTTGCCTTGCCGCCTTTCCTGCGTGAGGTGGCATCATGTTTCCAGGGTTCCTGGAGCTTTTGATGTACTTTGATGCACTGTCCTGGCTTCCGCTCAGAGAGAACAAATGATCATATTTCAACCACGGTCACCTCTTAAATTCTTAAACTGTGAGGCTTTCAATCTGGCCTGGTTTCAAGCACGGGTATGCTACTCTCAAGTGATTTTTTAATTTTTTCTGTTATCACCTTGCAAGCTGATTCAAGCTTTCTTTTTACTGGAATCTGTGTTTCTATGAAGAACCTTAAACCTTCACGGAAATTTTCCATTGCTCACAAAGCTCTTTATAGTGGGGAAAAAAGGTTTTTCCAATTATTTGAATGTTCTTCACACTTAAAAATGGTTCTTTGGAGATGTGTTTACTGGAAGGTCCCAAAAAATGGTTCTCTTATATGGCATCACTTGAAACCAGTTTTAGATGACCTAAAACCTTTCAATTCTCACCTTCCCGGATATCACTTTATAAAAAAAAATTAATCACTTAATCACCCTAGCATACTCTTTCAGTTGGCTCTTCCTAAATTTCCATCCACTTTGAAGTATCACTTTATGACCAGCAGTTATGACAAGTGGCTCACAGACATCTGACTTCTGGAGAAGGTTTTTAAAAATCAGTGAAGCTCATTACTCTTTACGAAGCACTCCGAGCGCTGCGCTTCAGTTCACTTTGATGACACATTGCTAGGACCAATCTTGACCTGAACTGAGTTCACAAAACTGGATCTTTTTGATTCGTTTAATGCCACTAGATAGTGATTTTGGAAGTTGGAAAGTGAAGGATTTATTTTGGGAATATGTCTTCAAGCCGCATCTATTCCACGTCGCCCACCTTACAAGACCCAACAGGAAAAGATTCCAGAATCCTGTCACGGATGGGAGGGGTTAGGAAGCAGGGGGATTTCAAGCTTTGTGATCTTTAAATCACCTATGAGCTGTTGTTACACGCTCCCCGTCTCGCTCCCTGTTTGCTTTTTTTTTTTTTTTGACGGATCGGAAAAACTGACAGCCCCCTACATAAAGCGAGAGATGTATTGACGGCTCTTGGAACCTGGGGCTGAGCCAGGAGTTGAGTCCGGCTCACATGAGGCCGTGAGGGGCTATTACTCCCACAGGTGCAGGGAGCTGAGCCGCTGACCCTGGCCTCACCTGTCTGCCTGTTTGAAGATGAGGAGCTGGGGGAGGACAGGGGCACTTCCCTTAACAAAGAGAAAAAAAAATTTACCCCTTGGGGCAAAGTCTGGTGTTATAAGCGATTTGCCCTTACTTGCAGGCAGGCAGGCAGTGAGCTGCTCTGGTTTCACACTTGGGGATTGTGCATGTGTGTGTGCGTGGGATTAGATGTGCAAGATGGCTGCATTCAGGCTTGTTACTTTGGCTGCTGCCTGTGGGTGATGTCGTGTGTGCGTACGCTCTGCCAGGGCAGCTGTATGGCACTGTGCCTCTGCTGGAACTTTGCCTAAATTGCTAATGTGCAACTGCAGGCATGTCAGTGTGGCTTTATGAGTCTTTGGTTTACCTAATAGACTCAATTCAATTACAGCAATTCAGTGTATGTGGCTCCCTCTCTTGTCAGTCTGTATGGCAGTCATAGACTTGGCGTTTAGTGTCTATTTTCCTTTTTTTTTATTTTAGAAAATTGATGTGTAAACAGAGTAATTATTTTTTGGTACTTCTCTTTTAGGGTTTTTAACTGCCCTCAAGCACTAAAAAATTAGCCTTTTAGACGTGGCAACCGAAATGTGGGCTGTTTTGTCCATCTATTAAGCATTACTATATGTTTTTATGGGGTGATAGGACATTATTGTGGACAGAAGGGAGGGGGAATAAGGGCAAGAATAGCCTGGCTTCTAACTTGCATCCCTGCAGCAGCAGTATATGTCTACAGCATGTACACGGGCAGTTGAAGTTTATAGTTAAGTTTTAGAAACAATTTCATTGCATTCCATAATTTTTCAGATCCATTTTGTTGTTTTTCATGTGATTTATTGTTTTATATATA